>CAEGAF010131825.1:0-18720 GCA_903067075.1 Micropoecilia bifurca
CCAACTCCAGGCTCCAGGGTGGTGCCCTGGTGACCTGCATCCAGGTGAGGGGACACTGTATCCATTGATTGTGTTCTTCATAAAGGGTCTTTGGGCTGCTCTTTGTCTGGTTCATGACTTACAACCTCTAGCATTGGGTGACTCTACAAGGGGTATGAAGCCCCTGACAGCATAACTTCAACACTCAAACCCTTTCATCACGATAAAAGGTGAAGAGAAAATAGGAAATATTTTTTTTAAATATAAAATTGCCTAAACAATAATAAAATGGGTCAAAATGAATAAAAAATGAGCGTACCTCTACATCTACTAAAACAATTTTACACTGATTTCGAGTAATTGGGTCACAGTTTAGTGAGAACTCCTGTCCTGAAGCAGCATTCAGCTTCCATGCACCACACATTTGGAACAAGCTTCCAGAAAACTGTAAAACAGCTGAAACACTGACGTCCTTTAAATCTCGACTAAAAACTCACCTGTTTAGAGTTTTATTTGAAAACTAACTTCACTGCAGTCACACACATTTTCCTTTTTATGTTCACATAAAGTCAGTGGTTAGAAATAAAAAAATAAAACGTAATTTTTTTATTAAGTATACTTTCTGTGACAGCAGCCCAGTTCCTTTCAGACTAAGCCTCCTTGGTTTGTTTTAAAATGTCTTATCTTAATGAAAGCTCAATAGGCTGCTATAAAAGCAAACATTAATTTATTATATCACATGGCAAAGAAGACCAGAGCCGACAAGTGGCACACGTTTCCTTAGCAACGGGAAGTGTGCGGTTCAAAATCTGTGACGTCACGCCCTTCCCGTGGTGCTTTGCAAACCCAAATTGAATGCTCGGTTAAAGATTACATTTGTATTCTGTTAATTCCCGTTTTAAAGGCATAAGAAAAGATCGGAGTTTGGCACGCCTGGACAGAAGGAGCTCACCAGCACCCAACGTGGAGAGTGTATCGGATTAAGGTAGGACTTATCGCGAGTGGAGATTGTTCACAAATAGTGTTGACAAAGCATTAGCTTGACAGGTATCGTTAGCTTAGCTTAGCTCTGCGCGCTAGGTGATTGGATTGTTTTTGTTTTGTTTTTTTAGTACTGTGGCTATCTATTGATGATAATTAACATGTCATGCTAAATACAGGTAAATTCCTGTGGTTAAGATGCAGTTTCAGATCGAAGTAAATAGTTTTGTAGTGGCAAGTAGATTATAGTGGTGCTCTTATTAGCTTCTATTTAGAATTAACTCAATCCCATATAAAATAAATGAATAATAATGTCACGTTAAATCCAAACTTAACATGAGTTGGATTCGGGACGAAGCAAAACCTTTATGAGTTGCCATTTCCTCACTCGCTTTTTTTTTTTTTTTTTTTTTTTTTTTTGGATTTCACTTGATTTGACCAATTTATGACCGCAATGGATTATTTTCTGCCTCTTAATGAATAGTAATAAATTAACCTTTTACGGTAATCAACAAAATGACATGCGATCTAAGGACAGAACATGTAACCTATAATTTTGTGCAGCGTCATGATAAAGTTAATTTAAGTACTGATGGACTAAAGCAGGGGGTGTCAGACTCCAGTCCTTAAAAGCCGATGTCCTGCAACTTTTAGAAGTGCCTCTGCTGCGCCACACCTGAATAGAATAATTGGATCGTTAGCAGCTCTAGAGAACTTATCTACACAATGAGGCGGCAATTAAACTATTTCATTCCAGTGTTTTGTTCCTGTGGTCTTCTGAATGATAAACATTATAATTAATCAGTTATTTACATTTCTAATCTTTACTGCAACATATTGTGTTGTCTTTGCTTGTTTTGTTAAGGAATGATGGATCAGGACTATGAATGCCGGCTGCTCAGACAAATAAATATCCAAAACGAGAATGCAAGCCCCATAGTAAGTATGCAAGAAACTTACCTTTCCCTGTTTGCTCATTTTCTTTCCACACAAAAATGGTTTTCATTGAGGCTGGCAGAACATGTAGGAGAAAATAAGAAGTGGCCCAAATTTAAGCAAGATTCAAGACTCTTGTTCATGATCTGTCATGAAAATGTCTAGCCAAACATTCACTTTATGATGTTTACATGTTCTGTTGTTTTTATGTGTCCATTTTATTCTCTATTTTTTTTTTAAAGTCTACTATTCTTGAGTTGAATAAATGCACAAGAGTTCCAATGGATGGTAATGCATTCTATTCTCTGTGCTATTCCTCTATTAAAGTTATAGTATTTTTACATAAGTATTTAACTTTCTGAATATTTCTTAACACTTTTACTGCATGGTTTTGTACCATATCACTGCTAAAAGTTATAATAAGGTGACCGTTTGCGATGGTCCCAGATTTTCTGTGTTGCTCTTTGTCTGATCTGTCATTGTGTTTCCAACTCCCTCCATGACATTTGGCATCTTATGCACAACATACTGAAGAGAAACTCCACCCAAAGACAATCTTTTGTGGTTTTAATATTGCACAATATGACATTCCTATGAGACTTTGTTTTTTGTTTTTTTTTGCCGAGGGATTTGTGTAATGCAATTATATATGGCATTACACGATTGTGGATTTGTTTCACCACCTTCCAAAGATACTTTACTGGATTGAGATCTGGGGACACTGGGAGCCATTAGAGTAAATTTCTCTCGTCATGTTCAAGAAACCAGTTTGCGATGTAGAGAGCTTTGGTGCATAATTCTGATGGAAATAGCCATCTGGAGATTTGTAAACTGTAAATAAAGATATTGAGATTGGTCAACAATAATAGTTGGAACGATTTGTATTGAATTTATTTTTATTAAACCAAAAGTTTTGTTTCTGACAGGAAACAACTAATATCTCTCACAAGATAATAGGGCTAAAAACAATTATTTCTTCCTGTTTTTATTTAAATTTGAACAACAAATGGCACTAATGAGCTCAAAGTGTGCAAAAATAAAAAGTATCCTCTCTGCCGTTACATCACTGCCAGCCTGAAAGAGTGATATAAAGCTGTTCGGATCTGTGGTTCCACGTTGTTTTTCACCACAGTCTGACACTGCCATCTGAAAGCAACAGCTGAAATCAAGACTCATCAGACCAGGCAACAGTTTTCCAGGCTGTTATTGTTCCATCTTGGTGAGCCTGTATTAACTGAAGCCTCAGTTTCCTGTTGTCAGCTGACAGGAGTGACACCCAGTCCAGTCTTCCACTACTCGGTGTCAGCATATTGTGCATTCACAGATAAATGTGCTCTGCGTTTAAGGGTTTCAATGAACAGTTGCGCTTTCTCTTTTGGTATCAACAAAGCACTTTTGTCTGCACTACTACCTCTCACTGGAGATGTCCTTTTTCATACCCTTCTTTATAAACTCGAAAAATAGCTGTCCAAAATTTGGACATCAGTTTCTGAAACGCTCGGTCAAGCCTGTCTGGCACCGGCCACCATTCCTCTTTCAAAGCAACTCAAGTTCCCTTTGTGCTTCGTCCTGATGCTTGTTTTGATCTTCAGCAAGATATCCAACACGTCTAGATGCTGTCATGTGATTGGCTGATTCCCTATTTGCGGAATCAGCATCTAACGTGGCTGCTGAGAGCAACATCGTTAGCCTCGTAGTATTGCTGCCTAAGTCATATTTTAACATTTTTGGAAAACAAGGATAAAACATAAATAAAATATTCACAATGTATGGATTTTGGGTTCTGATGGGCTGAGTTGAAAGGCAATTAGGGTGATGTAGAAGTTTAAGGAGATTAATATTATGCACATATCTTACCATAACTTGGCCAAAATACAATCTGGGCAATTATGATGTAAAGGCAATAACACACTGTTGTAATTTATGTTTAATTGGTTTACAAGATAAAACAGCTCAGTGTTGATTGAGCCAGACTGTTGCGCTTTACTCTTTAGCTTCGTGTTAGCAAATGCAATATAGAAGGTTTTTGGTTTGAAGTTTGTTGGTCTGTTGCCTGGATACAACGCAAGTGTGCATTCAGCTTTTAGAGTTGCTTGTTCAAATAAAGCATCTTCAACCAAAGCCTCAAAATTTTGTAATCCTTTATTGTAAAGATAACTGAATTATCGACTCGTATTCAATAAATTGGCATCTATAAAGTGCCTATGTGACGAAAAGAAGCCAACCGATTGCATCAAATCACCTTTTTTTTTTTTTTTTTTTTTTTTTTGGTCCAATCCTCAGCTCTGAGAATGTAAAGGGCTTCAGGCGACAGGAAGACAGCAGCACCGTTTGCAGAAAGTTGTGCCATCTGTCTTAACTCGTATGTTTAATTCATCATCATTGAACAATATTGACAATTCTCACAAAAGAGTAGTTGTAAACTGGCGCGAGACTCAGAATGGAAGAGCTTGTTACTGTCCATCTGTGGTAAAAGTAAAATAGTCAGACGAGTTATTTGACCGTGGCTCTAGGGTTGAGCTAAAACAGGACCTCATTGGCCAAACGATTGGCCTTTGTAAATGTTGCCTCCTGTTTAACACCTCAAATGAATGCACCATCTGCCACATAAATTATCCTCCTGTTTTGTTATTAAGATTCCAAGTCTGTGTCCAAGAGCCGTTTCTGTTTGGCCTCCAGTCAGAAAATGCCGTCCTCTCTCTTCCCTCGTGTAGAAAGCTGTGGGAGCGGTGCGATCTCTGACACCCACCAGCTCCCCCCTGTCCTCGCCCAGCAAGCACGGCGATCGCTTCATTCCCTCCCGGGCTGGAGCCAACTGGAGTGTCAACTTCCACCGCATTAATGTGAGTCTGCCGCTCGGCACCAGCGGCTTCGCTGTCTGTCCTAGCAAACGCACAACGCTTCCAGAATCAAAGTGTTCAGTTTGTGCGCTTGGGGAAACATATTTCATGCTACTTGTTTTGTTCGATCTCCTGTTTAATGTTTGTTTTGTTTTGTTTTTTTTCATTTTCTGATCCAGGAAATTGAAAAGTCGCACAGTCAAAATAGAAAAACCAAAGATGGGACAACCGACAGCAATAAAGGTATTATATGTCTTGATTTTTTTCTTTTTTCTTTTTTTTCTCTGTCTGGGTTATTTTTGGCACAAATCCATAGCGGCATCTATTTCTCCTGACATCTAAAAACAGGCAATATCAGAGATGGATATTGGTCACCCTGATTGATTTAATAGAAAAATTAATCAAGCAATCACATTTTATTTGTATAGCACATTTCAGCAGCAAGGCATTTCATGGTGCTTTACATAATTAAAGAAAAAATAAAAACACCATGTGACATTGAATAAACTGTAAGAAAGAGAAAAAGATTTTGAAAAAAAACGATTAAAGGATTCTGAGTCAGTCAATGCAGAAATGAAGATGCAACTCTTACCTAAATTGCATCATTCTACCCTTTTTGTAAGACATGAGCTATGCCCTTCTAATTTTTAAAGCCCATGTTTATCACAATCGATCAGTTAGAGCCGTTTTATCATGTCAGCATTTCATCTGTCACATAATCATTTTATCTTAAGTTGTAGTTTGGTAAATTTAACCCTTTTGTCTTTTTTTTCCCTCAAGCAAAAATTATTTAGCTAAACATTGATGCCGAACTTTATTAACTATTTGCTATTTAACTACAGAGTATTGTTCTTCTGGGTTTGGAGATCTGATGGCCAGTTTTTTTTTTGTTTTTATCGTTTAATAATGAACACCAATTAAAAATTAGATTGCGTGTTCACTTGTGTTGACTTTGACCAACATTTCAATTGGTTTGATATTTTTAAACACTGAAGTGTGAGAAGCATACAAAAAAGGGAGGCAAACACTTTTTCACACTGCTGATCTGCTGCTTGCATGTAAGCGTAGAAAAGATTTGTTTGTAAAGAGATCCTGCACCTTCACTCTACCAAAAGTGTTAAATTCAAAATAAAACTCACTCTAAAAGCATCATGCGTTATGAAAGGGGGCTCGGTTTGGCTGGGGAGCCTCTCCGGTTCAGCTCTGCCTGAACGGGAACTCCTGGAGTACGAACATTACAGCTGCTGCGTATGAATTTGAGGCGCCTGACCTGATTGAAGCGTGTTTGAGCTTGTACTAAAACATCCGTACTGAAAGCTCTTGTGAAGCGCTAACTTTTCTGTTTGGCCATTTTCTGTTGAATGGACACGAAGTGGAGGAAATATTTATCCGATCGCAGCCGTTTTGTGAGCCTGTTCACCTGGAAAGAAAGGAAGGGTTTTAGTGAAATGAGGTGTCGATCTCCTGCCACCCTGCCAGGTTTCAGGCGTCTGTTTGGCACAGAGGTCAAACGCAGAGCAAATCCTTTCATATCAGCCATCACCGTGGAAAGACAGGAGATGTCAAAGGCATAAGATAGGAGATCTGAGCAGGGTGTAAAGCTTGCAACTATCTGTGTTTTTGTTTTTATTCAAAAATGTTGGAATACGTATGATGATAAAAAATAAGGGAATTTTTTTTTCCTGTTACCACCTGATTTCAATGAATTATGGACTAATAGATGGGACCCATGAGTCATAAAATGTCGTTTGTGAACATTCCTCCCATAGCAGAGGCACTGATTGGTCAGTGGTGACCCAGGACACATCGCCAGGGCAACAAAGAGGAGGCTAAGGGAGATCCATGTTAATGCCGTTGAGGCTCCCAGTCGGTCTCCGCACCTCAGTCCTCCAAAAATGTACTGAGTGAGCCGTAGCTTTGTGTTGCTTAGCAGCAGCCACTAAACCTAAAGGATTTAGAGTATTTCTGAACAGAGGGAGGAACCAAAATCCTTCCTCAGAGGTTTGCCAACCCGATGACCAGCTGAACAAAATCTCTGAGCCGTGCTTGGCAACAAAGGTGTCGCTATGAAGCCCTTAGTTGTGTTTTCTGAAGAATAAAATCAGTATTTCCCCCCCCCACCCCCCAGTAGAGTTTAAATATCATAGTGAAGTTTAATTAATGACAAATCATTAATTGTTTATATTAAACAACAGCCTTTGCACCTTAACAGATTTTATTTATTGGTTTTAGATGTGCTGATTTTTTTTTTTTTTTTTTTTTTTTATCTAATATTTTTTGACTGTTTCCTCAAGCTTCTCCTTCTTAAGCCAGTTTTGATGACTTGACCTTTCTTTTATTTACAAAGCATGAGAAGGCATATAGAATAAGGAAACCGGTATTAAACACATCTCAGGCAAATATTCTTGCTAAAGCAGTGAAATTGCAGCGGGAGCTCGGTGAATTCATGTTTAATTTTGACAGCCCGGTTAGATTTTTCACCTCTCGTCTCTGTCATCAGTGGACGGTCTGGCTTACTCCGCTCTGCTGAAGAACGAGCTGCTGGGAGCGGGAATTGAGAAGGTTCAAGACCCTCAGTCTGAAGACCGTCGATTGCAGCCGTCTACTCCTGCCAAGAGGAGCCTTTTTAGCGTAAGCAAAGAAAACGGCTGTAACTCGTATTTGTTCATTTTAAGCTTGGGACTTCCTCTAAGTTATTTGCCGTTTGTGTTTCGTAGTATTCTGTAAGTACGAAGAGGGCTCTACCGGAAGAAGACGGCAACACGGTTTCCCCGTATTCTTTATCACCTGTCAGCAGCAACAGGTAAACCTTCTTATTCCAGAATCGAGGAGTTTTCTTTTGTTGTTCTTGATGCTATGATTTTTTTTTTTTTCTTCACTTGTAATTTGCTCTACAGCCAAAAATTGCTACGGTCACCAAGAAAGCCTACACGCAAGATTTCCAAAATTCCCTTTAAAGTTTTAGATGCTCCAGAGCTTCAGGATGACTTCTACCTCAACCTGGTGGACTGGTCGTCTCTGAACGTGCTCAGCGTGGGGCTGGGTACCTGTGTCTACCTGTGGAGCGCCTGCACCAGCCAGGTGTGCGACGCCTCTTTTGAGTCTGGCGTTGAAAGTTTTCTGATCCTTGTGTTACGTGAATTGAGAATTTATTTTTTCCTCTGTTTTTTTTTTTTCCTAGGTGACGCGTCTTTGCGACCTCTCTGTAGAAGGAGATTCGGTTACGTCAGTGGGCTGGTCAGAGAGGGTGGGTCTCCATCCCAAAAAGACGGAGCTCTATAATAAGTCGCTGGCATATTTTACGTACTCATTTTACCTAACCAAAGTGACAGGATGGAGCCAGAAGACATTGAGCAAAAGCTAAAAACAGTAGAAGGTTTAGTTTTACTTAAATGATGGCCTAAAAAAAAGCTGTAAAATCTTAATTAAAACAATATGTCTGGTTTCTTCTGGCTCTGGTCTATAATTAAAGTTAATCAGTAGTGTTAGATTGGGCCAACTGCTGGTCGAGTTGGATGTTTTTATTTTTTAAACCCAATGTAAACTCCACTCTACATTGGGCCTAAATGTAGACTGTGATTACAAAGTCGTGGTCTAAATAGCTCACTATTTAAAAATCAAGTTTCTATTCTGGTCGATGGGAGTCGTATTAAAGCTACCCAGGATTTACAGAAAAAGGTTACTGAGATAGAAACGGATCCATTCCATCATTCCACTAAATTTCTATTCCTTTTTTTCAACAATTAGATGAAACATCCATCCATCCATCCATTTTCTTGCACCCTTGTCCCTTAGTGGGGTCGGGAGTTGCTGGTGCCTATCTCCAGCTGGCGTTCCGGGCGAGAGGCGGGGTCACCCTGGACAGGTCGCCAGTCTGTCGCAGGGAAACACAGAGACACACAGGACAAACAACCATTCACACACACCTAGGGACAATTTAGATCGACCAATTAGCCTGACAGTCATGTTTTTGGACTGTGGGAGGAAACCGGAGAAAAGGTTTAAATGTGTCATCTGACTCCACGATCACATATCCAAGTGTTTCGGCTGAGCTCTGATTGACTGTGTTGTTGTTTTTAGGGTAACCTGGTAGCAGTGGGCACTCACAAGGGCTACGTCCAGATTTGGGATGCGGCAGCAGGGAAGAAGCTCTCCGTGTTGGAGGGACACACGGCCAGAGTGGGTGAGTTGACAGTCAGACAGATGGAGGAGGAGACTGTGCGAAGATGAATTTATTAGAAGCTTTGAATATTTCCTAGCAGTTGTTATCAGTGTCTCTCGTTCTCACCCAGTGAATCATCTCCCCTTCGACCTGCCTTTCCTTTTTTTTTTTTTCTGCTGCCAGGTGCTTTGGCGTGGAACGCTGACCAGCTGTCGTCTGGAAGCCGCGATCGCGTGATCCTGCAGCGGGACATCAGAGCGCCACCTCTGCAGTCGGAGCGCCGTCTCCAGGGCCACAGGCAGGAAGTCTGTGGGCTCAAGTGGAGCACGGACCACCAGCTGCTGGCTTCAGGCGGAAACGATAACAAGGTAGGCAAGAAGAAGAAGAGGATCTTATCTGTTCCGCACATCTGGAGAGCAACCTGATATCCTGCATCCCACCCCCCCGTTTCCATAGCTACTCGTGTGGAACCACTCCAGCGTGCTGCCCGTGCAGCAATACACAGAGCACTTGGCTGCAGTGAAGGCCATCGCCTGGTCGCCCCACCAGCACGGCCTGCTGGCCTCGGGTGGCGGCACGGCTGACCGCTGCATCCGCTTCTGGAACACCCTGACCGGCCAGCCGCTGCAGTGCACCGACACCGGCTCTCAGGTCTGCAACCTGGCCTGGTCCAAGCACACCAATGAACTGGTGAGTCCTCTGATGCTTCATGGTTGCAAAAGGGGAGGGAGGAAAAAGTAAAGTTGGTTCCAGATGTGTTGGTGACTCAAAGCTCCGCTTGGAAATGACTAAAGGATTTTAAATCAGTAAAACGGTAGGAATTGTTGCTGTTCCTTAAATATTTGACTTTTGCCAGGGTACAAGGTGTTTCTTTGAACATTGTGACCCTGCCTTTAGTTGTTTTTTTTTTCCTGCTTTTATTCAATACCTACTGTATGCTCCTGTCTGCTACTGAGCCACATTCCCTCCTCATTTGTTTGCTTTTCTTTTGTTTGTTGTTCTCTCCAGGTTAGCACACACGGTTATTCCCAAAACCAGATCCTGGTTTGGAAATATCCCTCTTTAACCCAAGTGGCAAAACTCACCGGGCATTCCTACAGAGTACTTTACCTGGTAAGCAATTGATCCAGAGATTTAACCACCATAAACAAGAAAAGTGTCTGATTAGAACCATAGAAGAAAATTATTATAAGAAGTTGGTGAAGGATCCTAACAAGTATAAGGGAATCTTTGCTTGAATATTCTATAATGTGTACATATTTTAGAAATGAGAGGACAGTAAATTAGCTAATTTTGAGTTCTTTTGGCCTCTTTAAATTTGTCACCAGACCCAAAATCTGGTACAGTATCTTTTGCGGAGGGTTCAAGCAGCTTAATCTTTCTATCAAATTCACCCTCAAAATGAATTTTCTTATTTTAATTGTTTATATTTAAATTCTTCAATGTTGTTAAAATTCATTTAAAGTATCCAAATTAGAGCATCCTAATGTTTGTTCCCATGTGATAGTAGATGCTGTTTGCAGTATTCTGACTCCAGGCAGAGAACAGCTGATCGTGGTTTTGATCCTAGTTAAACTGATCTGGTGGTTTTCTGTCTTTATTTAATAAATATTACTTGTGAAGTCAAACCGTCTATGATCCTCTACAAAAAATATACGAAACAGAGCTGAGGGAGAGGGTCAAACATTTTACTGGTGGAGACATTTGCAGTGATGTAATGTGATGACACCATGTTGCTGTGGGAAGCCGAACCGTTTGTTTTACAGAAGCCGATAAGATCTGGATCTCATTCCAGCGCCTGGTTGGGGCGATGGAGCTGCTTTGCTGGAAAATATCAAATAGATAGTCAGCTTTTCTGGAACGTATCTAGAATAATAACAGTATAACCCCGATGTTCATGCTGTGCACCGGATGTGTAATGAGGCGCTCTGTGCAGGCCATGTCACCCGATGGAGAAGCCATCGTGACCGGGGCGGGAGACGAAACGCTTCGGTTCTGGAACGTCTTCAGTAAAATGAGATCCACTAAGGTAGCGACCCAACTCCCCTTTTTTTTTTTTTTTACGTTCCGTTTCTCTAAAATGGACAACATAGCATTTTAAAACGATATTTTTGTGATTCTTCCCCCTCAGGAATCTGTGTCAGTGCTGAACCTCTTCACCAGGATCCGGTAGTCTGTTCTGCAAGGGAGCGGCGGCGAAAAGGCGGGAGGAGTCATCTCTGCACGCATCACGTTGTGAACGGACCATCTTCAGGAGGGGAGGCGGCGGCAGGCGGGGGGCTTCCCTCCTCTCCCCTCCGCTTCCCTTGAATAATTTAGCCGTGTTGTAGCCGAGGTTGGGAGGAGCTGCAGAGATGCACAGTCAGGTTGTGGAGAGCCGAGGGGAGGAGCACAGCACACACACACTGAACCACTGCCTCTGCAAACAGACCTGTGGTCCCCGACCACGGGGGGCGTTCTGGAGCCGTCTGTGCGATTGTTTTGTTTACAAACTGACTCTGTGTATACCTGCCAAAATATATTACGTTTGTCCTTTTGATTGTTTGTTTATTTATTTTTAACACTTTTGATTTTGTTTTTTTTTTTTTAAAGATATATTCTTATAATTCTGGTGGATTTATTTTCGTGTCCGTAGCTTTCAGTCTAACGTCTGGATTTGTTCAGATTTGTTGAAAGGAAATTGTTTTTTTTTTGTTGTTTTTGTTCGGTTTTTGGAGAGGTTCTGATGCATCACGGATAAGGACTACATGTAACATCAACCGGTTTTGCTTTGAAATCACAAGACAAGTCAATTTCATTTTAAAAAAGCCTTTTTTTTAACAGTTCATTTTAGGATAATAAATGTTCAGGCATTATTTCTCTATCATAAGTTAAAGAAGAAAATGACTAATGGAAAACTGTACATAAGGACAATATTACAGGAGTAATTCCTGTGAAGCTGTATTGTTTAGTCTGACTTGTATGGGATTCTTTTTTTTAATCCTTTCGTTCATTTGTGGATTTTTGAGCAAGGAACATTTAAAAAAGTCATTTCGATTCATTGGTGTACTTTGTAACCACCACTGAACTTTGCAGTTTAAAAAAAAACAAAATTAATCCAAAAACAAATTATGTTTGCAGAACTTTAGCGTTGTTTGCTGAGACGCTCGAGCCCAACGCACTTCAGCCATGCTTTTTGGATAAACATATTTTACCGTATCATATCACCTGCCTTCATTTTCTCCCCGGAATGTCGAGCCGAGGTGCCAGGCTTAAATGAACGACTTTTATTTTTCTATACAGTGAAGCATGTTTGAGGAAAAGATGAGCAGATTTGCCTCAAACATCTCATTTGATGCCACTTTGACTTATCCTGCCAATTTAAATTATGGAAAGACTGTTTAAGTGGGAAAACCTTCTGTACCAAGATCTGATCAGCAAATAAATGCCCATGTCTTGTCAAGTTGGCCACGGATGTTTTGTTTCAGATTCCAGATTTCGGTAAATGGACTGAATTTTTGCAGCAACTTTCTAGTCAGATTCAGCCAGCTGCAGTCTTAAACGTCCGTATGACGTTCCTTTATGCGTTTCTTTTGATGTTGTGCTTTTTGATTTACAGAGTCCTTTTCTCAGGTTTCTTTAAATTTATTAAAATTTTGTAAGGTCCTAAAATTACATATACTTTATTTTCAAGATTGACTAATTTGGCTCCCTGTGGCAAAAATGAAATGTCTTGACTCTGGTCTTGACCCTCAACTCTGATATTCAGTGGTTGACACACTAGTGAGGATGTTAGGCTGTATTTGAGTTTCATTCATTCATTTATTTCCCATCATCCATCACCAATCTGGAACACTTTCTAGCTGACGTCTCCGTTTCTGCGCCAAATCCAAACACCAGAGGGAGCCAATCAAATCCACATCTGCTTCCACACCCCTGCATCCAACCTTAAACAAATTACATTGAAGGTAAAGTTCAGATACTCCCTGTGATTCAGACTTTGTTAAATAAAAAACTGTTAGGAGCCGTGATCTTTGACTCTCGCAGAACATCCAGTTTAATTTTTAGCGAGTTCAGATTAAAACCTGCATTCGTTAGTATAAGAGTTTCTAGCCCTGAAGCATTTTCTGCATCACCTTGTTTCCTGGGAGTCTGTAAATTTCCATCATATTCCTGGAGCAGCCCACACACAGAAGCTTAGTTTTGACCCAGAGGATGGAGCATAATACATGTTCTCAGCCTTAAAACGCTCCCACACCTCTGCAGGTGCCCCGCAGCTTATCCAAATTCACTGTCACCCATTAAAGCAGCAAATGGATGTTTTGAACAACAGCTGAAGGGCCCAAGTACATGCAGAAATGATGGGTGAATAATTACCCTCTTTTTTTTCGACTCGTTTTAATTTACACATCACAAATAGATTTCAGCATTTAAGCTGAAAAAGTCGAATTTAATAAGAAAAAACACAATAATCACAACCACAACTAACTGAGTTACTCTGAAATAATAAAAAAAATTAAGGTGTTCTGCTTTTTCTTTCTTTTTTTTTTGTGCCAGGTTCTGTGGGCCCAGGTGACTCAGCTTCTATCAACACCAAAGAGCCCGAGCCTTTCTTCCCTTTCGGACTCCATTATAATGTCATCGGAATAACATGCCTGCTCCATTATAGTGATCAGATAAATCATCAGAATGGAGGACTTTCAGCACAGTCTTCCTGCTCATCACGATGGGCAGATGTTAACATTAAGCCCCCTGAAAGCAGCGGGGAAAGGGGAACTCTAATATGCATAATCCTACCTCCTGATGTTCCCATCAAGAGACTCAGAGTGTGATGCACATTATTCCACCAAAGCCCTTCGACACGGAGAACAGGATCTTTCCCCAGGTTCCTTCCTAAGCCCGACTCTTGTGTGTTCTTGATAACTAGGCGAGAGTGATATCAAAGGAACAAAGCTTCTGTGATCACTGTTAGCTGCAGCAACCAGACTCCTCATTTATTTATTTATTTTTCCCTTTTGCCCATTTTGTCCATGAGGGCCCTGTTTACACGTAGAGAAAAGTCGCTCACCTCTGTTCTGCCTTTTTCTACGTTCTATTAAAACGGGGGGTTGGGTGTTTTTCCACAGCCTGGAAACTGCAACGAGCTGTCAAATGACTTCTGCTGCTCTGATTTAAATAGCTCGGTATTCTAATGACGCTTCAACATGTTCATTAGGTGGGAAAGAAGGAAACTGAGCCATGCTCATGCAGAATGTGAAAGAGAAACAGAGAAGAATTGATTTCTATTTAAGACATCCCAGACAAAGTGAAAAAAGGTACTTTGGAGGAATGATTACCTCTGAGCTTGACGTGTTGCAATGGGGAACGTGGTAAGATGTGTTGTGTGTGTTAGTTTTTAAATATGTGTGTGGATAAAGCGATTATAATAGTGCATTATCTATCTTAACTGTTACGTACAGAAATAGAAACTCACCCTTATCTTAATGAACCTCAAATCATTTTTATTTATAAATATAACCAAGTGACGACATAATTTTTTATTCCTTTTTCCTTTCTTTGTTTAACTGAATTACAAACCTAAATCTGCCAAAGATATGGCTAGTTTTGGACTTCACTGTAATTTTTTGAATTCTTTTTTCTTTAGATTCTTCTTTTTCTTCTTCAGAAATGAGAGTTGCATTGTGGTGCAGGTGTTGGAGCGCTGCTGTTTTGCAGCAAAAAAAAAAAACTTTTAGGGGTTCATATCCCTGACTAAGTTCCTTCTGCTCTGCCCCTGCATGTGTGAATTCTCAGTGTTTTCTCTTTCCACAGATATGCCACCAGTTTAGATTTCTCTTAGTGTGTGCATGTGCATTGTCTGTGTTGACCTCTGACAGTCAGATGACCTACCGGCCCTCATTATTAAACTGTATGGATGGTAAGCTAACATAATTTGAGCTTTTCTAGCAGCCAATCATAGGCTCACCACAAGGTTCATTGTCGAGTCCAGGAGCAATCAACATGTGACAAGAGAATCTGGAATTGAACACACAGCTTTCCACTTGCTCCAGCCCATTATTTGTCCCATTTTTAACTCATTTATTAATCACATTGAAGGAAGCAAATTGAAAACAGTAAGTAAATAACTGCAGGTCCAAATCAAACAGTGCACAAAGTGCTTAATGTGTAAAAAGTTTAACAAGCAACTTTGTGTTCAGTCATGACAATTTTTTCTTTTTCTTTGTTAGCTAGCTTGAAAAAAATGTTTGTCCAAATGAACCGCTGTGCTGTTTTTGAAGCTGCAACTGCTGCAAGATGGCAGAGGTCTGCGTTCGCCTTGGCCCCGGTCTGTCTGCCCATTAGATGGAAAACTAGTTAGAAAATGCCAAACCCGTGCCAAGAAAGACATGATGAGGCCTGGAAGAATGCAGCCTGAGTGAGCCGATGAGAAATGGACAACTCAAATGGAGGTGTAAAGATTACACGGACAAAACCAGAGGAGGAGATATTCTGGTCCACCAGCTTCAGGCTGAGACTTTCTGAGAGACAAGTGGCTGTTTGTGAGCAGCAGACCTCAGGAGTCCAGCACTTGTGAGGACAAACCTCAGCATTTAATGTCATTACTTCCCAGAGAAACTTCTCCAGTTTGAGGTTTCTCACTGAGAAACGCCATCGCAGTGAGCTTTCAGAAACCTCAACTTTCATATAGTCCTTAAAAAGTGTTAATTATAAATATTTCTTCAGGCTTTCTGATGGTTTTTACTGGGTTTTTTGTGTGTGTGGGCATGGCTGCTTTCCCCTTCGTTTTTAGTACGTATGTTCTCAGAATAACATGCAGAATTTAAAAATAAACATGAAACAACTTTTGTTTTTTGTATTCTCTTTTCATTTTACTTTCAATTTTACATCTGAGTTTCTCTCAATTATTCCACCTATAAATAGTAACGTAAATTATTGCAATCGACATTTTTGTTTGTTTTAAATGATTGACAGTGTTGACAAATTTTCGTATTGATTATTTCATTAAACAACCCTGCTTACTGCACATTGGTTCTATTACTCACTACAGTTGTATCTTTTACTGCCTTCATGATAGCACAGAGTAGTTACTGTTTTTGTTTGACTTGATCCAAGGGCAACATCTTTATCTGCTATGCAGCAAATTAAAATTATATTGAGCTCTGATGCTATCCTAACCAGATTACAGTGTCTTGCTATTGCGTCTGTTCAACTTCTTCAGGCAACAGGTAGGTTTTTCTTTTAATTAAAAATAAATTTAAATTGCGATCTTGATCTCAGAGTCTAACCTTTATTTGCCTCTGGACTTTAACTTGACCATTTTAATACATGAAGATTATAAAAAATAATATTAATAGTTCTAAAAGGAACTATTTTTAGTGTTGCGTTCTTGCCTTAAAATGAACATGTATTTCAGTTTCAAATCATTTGAGGCACAAGCATTCTTCACTACTAGAATTTGTCCTGTTTTTAGCCACGTTTCCTCATCAATACTTATCATTCTCCAACTCTGTTCATACTGAAGATAATCGTCCTCCTACCACTTATGCTGCCACCTCCATGTTTCAGCATTGTTTTGTGGGCAGTTGTAGCTTTTAAAGAACACAAAGCATTCAACGTCTGAGTAAAAAGTTTCCACTACAGTCTCATCTGGCCAGAGCACCTTTGCAGTGTCACTCTTGTGATTTTAAGCAATTGCATCAGTTCTAATCTCCCTGAAAGGCCAAACGGCAAAGCAAACCACCAATAGTTGACCTGGTGACGGATCCTCCAGCGGACCGTGGCTCTCCTCTTGGCTGTTTGTCTCCTTCTGTGGCCTGCCGGCTAAATGACAAGCCAGATCTTTGTTGGCTTGTGGTTCTGCCGTGCTTTTTCACATTTTTAGGATTGTACTCTGAGATGTTCAATATTTGATCATCACTTAGCTCGGCTTTCATCTTTTACACAGCTTAATCCTTTACTGTTCATCCCTCCTGTGTTGCTTGGTCTTCATGATGTTTGTTCATTTATGTTCTCAAACTGTTTATTCTGCACTGCGACAGACATGATTCACTTCATATTACTGTATTTTTTTTAAATTATTGTTGATTTCTTCACCAAATTCAATTACCAACCAAAATGTTAGTAATAATCATTATTATAGGTATTATTATTAGCAATAATAATACCTCAGCCACACAGGGGAGAAATAAAATACATCTTGAAATAGAAACAGTATATTGGCAATATCAACATCCTACAGAGATCCAGCCTCACTCACCATATGTTTTATTCATAGTTTTAACCTTCATATAATGTAATTTGGCTACCGGTTCGGACCACACCCTTAACGCGGTCTGAAAATAATAATAATAAATAAATAAATAAACTAAAAATCACGTCAATTGGTCTCCTCGCGCAGTCGTCACTCCTCATCGTCCCACCTCCTTCTTGTCTCCTCCGGGCGGCAGACGTATATAAACACGGCTGATCCATCTTCCTCCAGCTTACCCAGTAACATCACGATAACCATTACGTGGAGCTCAGATGGGAGGGCTCAGATTGTGGCTGATTTCTGTAAGAAAGAGAAGCTCGGGGAGAGAGAGAGAGAGCGAGAGAGAGAGAAAAAAAGCGCAAACAGTAAAACAGCTCAGGCCTCGGATGCTCAGAGGTTCGTCGGAATAATTGAACGGTGAGCACATGATTGTTTTTATTGTGATTTATTCCACTGAAACGGTCCGGTTGGCTTCTTTTAACCGCTACAACTGTCGTCTTTTTAATTTATATATATATATATTTTCGACCAAACGCGATTAAAATCAGTTTACCAAAAAACGGGGGGAGGAGTGAAAACGCTGAAAGCGTCTAATATCGATACGACATGTCAGCCCGTATTTCCTCTTCTTCCTGCCTCGCGTGAAGAAAAAGTGTTTATCATGTCGTCATGTGTGGCTGTGATTTGAGGCGGAGGATGGGGGGGGGGTGAAAAAGAGGGAAAAAATAGGCAAACAAACACATAAACACTTCCAAACCGCGGCACATTTTATAATCCCAGACAGTTGAGATGTGTTGGCCCGTTTTTTTTTTGTTTTTTTTGAGCCTCCTGAGAGAAAAGTTGGGTGCAGCAACAGGTGGCATGTTGTCTCTTTTCTTCCCGGGCCGAGGCGAGGAGCTGAGGAGGAGATGGAGGAATAGTAGGGCGTCATTCAGCACCGAGACACTGGACAGCTCCCACGTCTGTGGCCGATCGTTCCCCTCCCTCCAAGCTGCCGATCCGGTGGGAACAACAGCTTCATCTGGGAGTTATTTTCCCTCAATGTTTAGACTTATTGCTGGTCACCGTAGCGCGTCCATTGATTTCATGACCTAGCTTAAAAATCAAATTGATTCTTTTTTTTGAGCAGATGTTTTCCTTCTTCCAAGGAAGTTGCCTAATTTACTTTAAATCGACACCAAAAAATACATAAGTTGATTAGTCTTATAGATTATCTATGACAGGTTTTTCCTTTTCGTACAAATTGTCTCTTTTTTTTTCCTAGTTTGCACTCAAGGACCCCCCCTCCCCTCCTCTTCCTTCTCTCCCCTTTTACCCTCTTGCCTCACTTCCTTCCTCTTACTAAACTGGCCCCTATCTTCCCATCCCCCCACTCCCACTCACTCCCAGTCTTGTTGCATAGCTACCGGCTCAAACACATACTGGGGATGCAGGACGTTCTCCACGTCTGTTCTCTCTCTTTCGGTCCAAATGTGTCCTGGTAGACAGAGGAGCACACACACACACACAGGCACACACACACACACACACACACACACACACACACACACACACACACACACACACACACACACACACACACACAAAGCCCC
>CAEGAF010131827.1:0-15476 GCA_903067075.1 Micropoecilia bifurca
ACCAGGACCAGAACCAGGACCAGGACCAGGACCAGGACCAGAACCAGGACCAGAACCAGGACCAGGACCAGGACCAGAACCAGGACCAGGACCAGAACCAGGACCAGAACCAGAACCAGGACCAGAACCAGAACCAGGACCAGGATCCTCTTCCTCGCTGCTCAGGTAATCTTCCTCCGCTGCTCCCCAGCCCGGTTCTGCCTGTCCGGACCGGGACCGAGGCCTCCTGACCCGGTTGGATTCGGATGTTTTGGTTCGGGTCTTAAAGGAGCAGCAGGAAGAATCACTGATTTATTATATATTATTATTTATTTCTGATAAACTGTTGAGTAAAACATGACACATGAAGTTTATCCAGTCCGGTTCGGTACTGGACGGGTTTCAGTCCAGCTGCTCATCCTCCTCCTGCTTTGACTAGGCCACATGGGTCCTCCATGTTTGTGTGTCTTTCCCTGACAGATACTTTGTCCAGAGCCTGAAAACTTTATGACACTAAAACCTGCAGTAAGACTCCGGCTGGGCGGAGTGTGTGTGTGTGTGTGTGTGTGTGTGTGTGTGTGTGTGTGTGTGTGTGTGTGTGTGTGTGTGTGTTCAGGAGGTTCATGGAGGGTGACGATGATGATGACGTCACCAACCCACTACAAGAATAGCAGCAGAAGAACTGTGATGTCATCACTTTCTTCTTTCATCTCATTAATGATTTTTTTTCTTCTTTTGTTTGAACGGATCACTTCCGGTCTGCACGGTGAGTAACACACACACACACACACACTCACACACACACACACACACACACACACACACACACACAGAGTCACCTGTTCATTAATAATCTGATTATTAAAATCATAATGAAATATTACAAATACACAGATTTTAATACACAGATTTTATAGTCACATTCCTCAAAATCTATGCTAACAGCAGTTAGCATGTCTGTTAGCACAGCAGTTAGCATGTCTGTTAGCACAGCAGTTAGCATGTCTGTTAGCACAGCAGTTAGCATGTCTGTTAGCACAGCAGTTAGCATGGCTCCAGTTCCAGGCAGTGAGGAAACAGCCTCTGAAGGTTTCTGCCATTTTGAGAACAGTCAAAGTAAGAAGTGATGGATGATGAGTAAAAATGTTCAATCTGGGAAACATTTTCTGGAAAATGAGACAGAATCCAACCAAGTCGAAGTTTCTGTCTGTAATGAAACGATAAAAATTCTTAGTTTTAATAAACAGCTGATGATTTATGATATGATTTACAGGCTGTTAGCATAAAAACTGAAACATTCTGGGGATTTTAAGTTGATCAGAGAAAAAAACCTCCTGAATGTTCCTGAACAGAACCGACCCGATTCTGTGGTTCTGGTTCTGCTCACCAGATTTACTCTGCTTGGGGCCCCTGAAGCCTCGGTTCCGGCCCTCCGGCGGCCCGCGAACCTCTGGGGCTCCGCGGGGTCTGAAGAATGAAAACATGAAAGTTTAACAATATTTCCAAACCAAAGCTAGCGGCGTGCGTCATTACGTCACAGCCGGTCGTAGTAGCTGATGACGTAGGAGCGGAGCGGCATCGCTGACCGGCGGAAAGAGGCGAGCGACCCGCACGAGGAAGGTAAAGATGTCAGAGCAGCCGGTCCGGTTCGGGTCGGTCCGGTTCGGTTCGGTCACCACGCAGAACCTCCAGCTCCTGCCGCTCGGTTCCGGTTCCGCTGCAGCCCGATGCGCGTGTCCGTGTCCTGCTGCAGGACCTCAGGCACGCGCGGTGCCCGGGACGCTCCCGACCCGCAGGGGAGGAGCTGCGGTCGGTCCGGTCCGGTCCGGTCCGGTCCGGTCCGGTCCGGTCTGGACCCGGTCTGGACCCGGTCCGGTCCGGTCTGGACCCGGTCTGGACCCGGTCCGGTCCGGTCCGGTCCGGTCTGGACCCGGTCCGGTCCGGTCTGGACCCGGTCTGGACCCGGTCCGGTCCGGTCGGGACCCGGTCTCATGCGTTCGGTTCGGGTTGTGCTGAGGCTGATGAGTCAGCAGGTTCCGGTGATGAAGAGCATCATCATCTTCATCAGGATCACCTGAACACAGCAGCGCGAGATGCTGAGGATGATGATGATGATGATGATGATGATGATGATGATGATGATGATGATGGGCGGGTCCTGCTGCTGCAACCCATCCGGACCGGAACCGGTTCTGAGTCCTGGCTCCGGTTCTGCAGGTTCAGTTTTCCTGTATGAATAATTCTGACCCTGCGTGGATAAAACTTTATTTATACAGCCTGGAGAACAGAACCGGTCCAATTCACCTGAACCAGAACAGAACCGGCCCATTTTACCAGAACCAAGACAGACGTCGAGACCAGAACCAGCAGGACCAGAACCAACAGGACCAGAACCAACAGGACCAGAACCAACAGGGCCAGAACCAGAACCATCTAACGTCACTGATCTTCAGGAGGTTCTGAAGGTTCTGAATTGTGGTTCTGGTCCAGAACCAGCTGTTTGTCTATTCTGGTTCCAGAATCTCCTCATCATCCTCACCAAATCAGATTACATCAGATTGTCTCTGGCTGTAATCCGTCCTCTCTGCTGTTGCCATGGTAACCGTTCACCTGACAGCTGGACGGGTCAGCGGCTGGTTACCATGGCAGCCGGCGTGATGTCACGGTTCTGGTCTGGAGGTCGTTTGGGTTCTGATTAATTAACCATTGATTAATGAACCAAACATCACTTCCTGACCCTGACTCTGACATCACTGGTCTCCGTGGTAACCTGTGACATCACTGTCTCCAGGTGAATCACCATGACAACAGAGCCAAGTGAAGCCCAGCCCCCGGAGGCGGAGCCTTTCCCTGAAGCCGCCGCCCACTCCACACCTAAACAGGTAACTGGCCTCGGACCCGGATGACCTCTGACCCCAGGCCTGCTGTGAGTGGTGACATCACTTCCTGTTTCCTCAGGGAGGGGAGGGCCCAGCTCACAGCTCATTGGCTGAGGACTCCAGCAGTCCGCTGTCGTCGGGCGGACCTGTGACTCGCTCTCCGGCCAGAACCGGGCTGGGCTTCAGAACCATGCAGACCCGGGTGGCGCTGCTGGACGGGTCGCAGTTCACCTGCATCGTGGAGGTGAGATGGGGGGGGGACACCTGATGGACAGACATGATGGACAGACTGGACAGGGACAGACCAGGGCGTAGATCCTGATTGGGGGGAACCGTAAACAGGAACATCCGGGGGGGGAAGTTCCCCCTCATGTGTTTCGCATAAATGTTGCTTCTGAGTTTTATTCAGTCTGACTGATTGAATCTCTGCTGCACCTTTAAGGTTCTAAATAAAATGTTTTAATGAGGAACTGATCTTCATAAAATTCACCATAAACATTAATTTACTGAAATGTCTCCCAATGCAAGTTATGGACCATTTAAATTATAACTTAAGCTTCTTTATTTTTAAGCCTTTTTAGTTTTTCCAGGTGACGGAGAACCAACAGGTAGATAGAAATTAATATAACGTAATGTAACATTTAAAGCACCAGGTTTATATAGAAAATATTCAGATTTTATGTTGTGGTTTTAAAGGAAATAAAGTCATAACTTTCTGTTTTTCTATCTGCTCCACTCTGAGCTGCTCCACCTGCTTCAAACTCTTCAAACTAAAAGTTAAAGAGTTAAATATGAAAGATGTTTGCTTCCTTTAACAACAAGCTTAAGTCTATGTAAGCAGTGTAGCAGTTTAGCTAATAGGGCAGATTATCATGATTCAGCCAAAGTAAGAAAATAAACTGCAGTCTGATTTTTATTGTTAATGTCTTTCTTGTTGTTGAGCAGTGAAAGTTAATAAAATGTTTACATCTTTTTCTCCAGAGCCACAGCTAGCAGCTAACAGCTAGCAGCTAACAGCTAGCAGCTAACAGCTAGCAGCTAACAGCTAGCAGCTAACAGCTAGCAGCTAGCTCCTCACTTAGCGGCTCTGACCAGCGTTCAGCGCAGCTGTTGCTCCTCCTTCCAGTTGGACTGAACTATTGTTCTAACATTAGTGCGGGGGACCTAAAAATTAAGCTTTTTTTCTGAGATAAATGATTTAGTTTGTTCTTTGTTTCTTTTGCCTTTTTCATGTTGATATTATTTAAATGCAAACGTTTCTTCAGTGATTTATTTGGAGGGACATTTCTAGACTTTTCCAGATTGGGGGTTCAGGACTAATCAGCTAACAGTGGAGCTAACTGTAGCGTACCTAGCTTACATTCTGGAGTGTTAGCTAGCTTCGATGTTTGCTAAACTTTCGGTTGAAAAAGGTTCAACGTCTGTGTTGAAGTTATCATCTTTATTAAAGTAGCTGGATGTTTGTACTCATGCTCTTATTTTGAAGACGTGTTTGTTCCATTTCCTGAAGTGGAAATGTCACATGGTTGAGATCAGAGCTTTAGCAATTCTTAGCCCATTCAGGTTAGCGCTGCAGTGCTAGTGAAGAGGTCTGACCCCTGATCAGTTAGCATAGCTAACTGTTTAGCTCCTCCCCTTTAAAGGATTTTATTCAGAAATAAAACATTTATTTTAATCTGTTTCTCTTTCTGTCATTACCGGCCTGACGTTTAGCCATTATGCTAATTACTGTAAACCACAGTGACGTTGACTAACATGGACTGTCCTAGTCAAATCATGAAGTAGGAGCAACGACCCGTTCTCTCTCTGCTTCCAGAAACGATCTCGAGGTTTGCAGCTGTTTGAGAAAGTTTGTGATCATCTCAACCTGCTGGAGAGAGACTATTTCAGTCTGTCCTTCAGAGACGCAGACAGCAACAAGGTACATGTCTCACCTGTGTCTGTCTGTCTCTCTACCTGTCCAGTTAACCAGCAATGTTGACAGATTTCATGTCTGAATTGACCTTAAAGAACAAAGCAGCCAGGTTTCCTATTTAGAGGATGCTTCTGTCCACCTGTCTAACTGTCCACCTGTCTAACTGTCCACCTGTCTGTCTCTCTGTTACAGAATTGGTTGGATCCTGCGAAGGAGATCAAGAAGCAGGTCAGAGGTCAGTTTGAAGCTGATTGGCTGGTTGCTGTGTCTTCTCCGTACCTTTCCATTAGCTCTTACTCTTGTCATCTCCTTACCTTTCCGTTAGGTCTGACTCGTCTTCTCCTTACCTTTCCGTTAGGTCTGACTCGTCTTCTCCTTACCTTTCCGTTAGCTCTGACTCTTGTCTTCTCTGGACCTTTCCATTAGCTCTGACTCTTGTCTTCTCCTTACCTTTCCGTTAGCTCTGACTCTTGTCTTCTCCGGACCTTTCCGTTAGCTCTGACTCTTGTCTTCTCCNCTTCTCCGGACCTTTCCGTTAGCTATGACTCTTGTCTTCTCCGGACCTTTCCGTTAGCTCTGACTCTTGTCTTCTCCAGACCTTTCCGTTAGCTCTGACTCTTGTCTTCTCCGGACCTTTCCGTTAGCTATGACTCTTGTCTTCTCCGGACCTTTCCGTTAGCTCTGACTCTTGTCTTCTCCTTACCTTTCCGTTAGCTCTGACTCTTCTCTTCTCTCCTCAGGCGTTCCCTGGAACTTTTCCTTCAACGTGAAGTTTTACCCTCCGAACCCGGCCCAGCTGTCTGAGGACATCACCAGGTACGGCGCCACCTGTTGACAGGCTCTCAGCACGTCCTCGTCCTCATGTCTCACCTGGTTTCTGTCCCTGCAGGTACTTCCTGTGTCTGCAGCTCAGACAGGATATCGTTTCCGGACGTCTTCCATGTTCCTTGGCGACTCACGCCGTTCTTGGTTCCTACACGGTCCAGTCAGAGCTCGGAGACTATGACTCAGGTACGGAGAACACCTGAGAGAGAGGCTGACCTCTGACCTCTGACCCTGACGACCCCCTGGGTTGACCTTGTCCTCCTGGTTTCCAGATGAATGTGGTCCGGACTACGTCAGTGAGTTGAGCTTCGCTCCAAACCAAACCAAAGAGATGGAGGCCAAGATCGTGGATCTGCACCGGACCCTCAGGTCAGCGGGCCGCGGCGCCGGTCGGGTCCAGGTCGGGTTCTGGAGTTCTGACGGGTCTCTGTGTGTTCAGAGGAATGAGTCCCGCCGAAGCCGAGATGCATTTCCTGGACAATGTGAAGAAGCTGTCCATGTACGGAGTGGACCTGCATCACGCCAAGGTGAGCCGGCCGGGTTCTGGTCCCACCGGGTTCTGGGGCCGACCGGGTTCTGGTCCCACCGGGTTCTGGGGCCGACCGGGTTCTGGTCCCACCGGGTTCTGGGGCCGACCGGGTTCTGGTCCCACCGGGTTCTGGTCCCACCGGGTTCTGGTCCCACCGGGTTCTGGTCCCACCGGGTTCTGGGTCCGACCAGGTTCTGGGTCACCGTCTTGGCTGTTTGCTCTGACCCAGCAGCGTCTGGTTCTGTCGGGCCGCGGTTCTGGCCCGTCCTCATTGGTCCAGTCGTGCTGCTGCTGTCAGAGTCCAATAAATCAGCAGTGACCCACTTCCTGTCCATCGATGGCGGCGGCTGATGGGACAGAATTGATTTTTCCACCATCAGAATCTCTGATCAGGACCAAACGGGTCCGACTGACCCAACATCAGCCAGAAGACAAACCTGGACTCACCTGAACATCCTCCAGTGACCCCAGTGACCCATCCTGACCCCAGTGACCCATCCTGACCCCAGTGACTCACCCTGACCCCAGCGACCCCAGTGACCCTGCCGTCTAACTGGCTTCTGATTGGTTCCTCTCTGAGCCAATCAGAGCTTCCCTGGGTGTCCAACAGAGTCCATTTGTCCTTCAGGACGTCCTGCTAGCAAACCTTCAGTTAATGATGTGAGTGTCTCTGTTGGACGGTCTACAGTCAGACCAGTGCTTCTGTCTGAATGACTGTCTGTCTGTCCCTCTGTTTGTCCTTGTCCGTCTCTCTGTCCCTCTGTTTGTCCTTGTCCGTCTCTCTCTGTCTCTGTCTGTCCGCCTGGTTGGACTAGATGGCAGGAAGCCGTTTTGACTGCCTGTCTGCTCAGTCAGAGGTAAGACGGCGTCCTCAGTGTGACCCTGATTGTCCTGAGGTGTCCAGTTTGTGGACAGACGGTGGTTCTGTTGAGGAACCGTCTCTCACAGATTGATTAGATCAGAACCTGATACCTGGCCCAGTCTCACCTGGACTCACCTGTTGCTTCTGAGCCCGGGTGTTCCCCTGATGTCCCCTGGAGTCCCCTGGTCTCCCCAGGTGTCCCCTGGTCTCCCCCGGTGTCCCCAAGTGTCCCCTAGTCTCCAGTGTTGTCCCCAGGAGTCCCCTGATGTCCCATGGTGTCCCCTGGTCTCCAGTAGTGACCCTGGTCTCCCCAGGTGTCCCCAGGTCTCCCCAGGTGTCCCCAGGTGTCCCCATGTCTCCCCTGGTGTCCCCAGGTCTCCCCAGGTGTCCCCTGGTCTCCCCAGGTCTCCCCTGGTGTCCCCAGGTATCCCCTGGTCTCCCCAGGTGTCCCCTGGTCTCCCCAGGTGTCCCCTGGTCTCCCCTGGTCTCCCCAGGTGTCCCCTGGTCTCCCCAGGTCTCCCCAGGTCTCCCCTGGTCTCCCCAGGTCTCCCCTGGTCTCCCCAGGTCTCCCCAGGTGTCCCCAGGTGTCCCCTGGTCTCCCCAGGTGTCCCCAGGTCTCCGTGTTGTCTCCACTGACCGCTGTGTGTCTGCAGGACTCGGAGGCCGTGGCCATCATGCTGGGTGTGTGTCACAGTGGGCTGCTGGTCTACAGGGACCGGCTGAGGATCAACCGGTTCTCCTGGCCAAAGATCCTGAAGATCTCATACAAACGGAACAACTTTTACATCAAGATCCGACCCGGAGAGGTGAGACGGACGGAGACACCTCTGTCCTCTGTCCTCTGACCCAGCAGTGTTTAAACACCTGACAACCAGCTGTTAGCATGTTGGTGGCCGCAGGTCTGCTAATAGCAGAGCTAATTGTTTTGTTTACCACTTTAGCATTTTGTTAACCTTTAGCACACTTAGCTACTACTATGTTAGTGTCACTGACACATGATTGATCAGCATGTTTGAAGCTTTAGCATTAGCCTCTGCTAAAAACTATGTTAGCATAGGGCTTTAGCATTAGCATAACTACTGTTTATGATTAGCACTTTACCATAGTTCTTTAGGTATAGCAGATAGTTTGTTAGCTAGCAGCTAGCACCACTCAAGTTGCTATGGAGAGCTGATGAGCTAACATGTAGCTACGTTGCTAGCAGCTGATGCCTGCTGGGTTTCCTGTCTGTCTGTCCAGTTTGACCAGTTTGAGTCGATCATTGGCTTCAAGCTGCTGAACCACAGAGCGGCCAAGCGGCTGTGGAAGGTGTGTGTGGAGCATCACTCCTTCTTCAGGTCGGCGGCTGTCTGATGTCCAAACGTCTCCGTCCACGTGTCCCTGAGGCGTCTCACAGCCGTCTGTCTCGCAGGCTGCTGTCTCCGGAGGAGCCGCCCAAGAAGTTTCTGTCTCTGGGGTCCAAATTTCGCTACAGCGGTCGGACCCAGATCCAGAGCCGCAGAGCCAGCGCCCAGATATCCAGACCCGCCCCCAACTTCCCACGATGCATCAGCAAGAGGAGCCTGCTGAGCCGGAGCCTGGATGGAGGTACCAGTAGAGCCCAGAGGTACCAGGAGAGCCAGTAGAGCCCAGGGCTGCTGGTTCTGGTCTCAGCAGGAGTACAGACCCTGTAGTTAGTCCTGATTCTGGTCCAGGCTTCGGTTCCCGGTCCTGATTCTGGTCCCGGTCCTGATTCTGGTCCAGGCTTCGGTCCTGATTCTGGTCCCGGTCCTGATTCTGGTCCCGGTCCTGATTCTGGTCCAGGCTCCGCCTCACCTCATTCAATGATGGTGTTGTTCTCCGCAGAAACCAGCTGGTCCATCAGGTCTGGGTTGGAGCTACCAGGGCCTCTGCTCCACTTTCTATGGCCGGGTCCAGTGTGGGGGGGGGGGTGTAGTGGGTCCAGTGTGGGGGGGGGGAGGTACTGGTGGGTCACTAGAATGTTTACATGTTCCTTACCCATTTCTGATTGGTCTTTAGCTTCCAGGACCACAGCAACATCTTCTCTGATTGGCTCTCCTGCCGTCACTGTGTCGCTCAAGGCCAACGGTCGAGCAGGTAGACCTGAACTCTGCAGCTCTGAGTTCTGCTGATTGGCTGCAGTGCTGCTGCTCTCTGATTGGCTGGAGTGCTGCTGCTCTCTGATTGGCTGGAGTGCTGCTGCTCTCTGATTGGTTCCAGCTGTTGCTTCTCTCAGCTTTTTTGGATTGTTGCATCCTGACTGGCTGTGCTTGTTTCAGACCCGCCTCTGTGTTGATGCAGTTACATGTCAGACATGTGCTGCCATCAACATGTGTGCAGGGGGGGGGGCGCCGTGGAGTCAGGGGGGGGCGGTGTGGGGTCAGGAGGGGGCGCCGTGGGGTCAGCAGGGGGCGGTGTGGGGTCAGGAGGGGGCGGTGTGGAGTCAGGAGGGGGTGCTGTGGGGTCAGGAGGGGGCGCTGTGGGGTCAGGAGGGGGCGCTGTGGGGTCAGGAGGGGGCGCTGTGGGGTCAAGGGGGGGCGCTGTGGGGTCAGGAGGGGGCGCTGTGGGGTCATGGGTAGAGAAGATTCACCACACATGGAAATCTTCCCCTTCGTTCTCAGCAGCCAATCACTGCTAAAGTCGACCTTTGAACCCAGAACAGAACCAGACCTGATCACGTCTGCAGACGGATTCTTGACAGATTCTCTCTAAAAGCCACAGGAACCAACAACCAGACGACTTCCTGCTCCACCAGACGCTCTGAGGCTTCATCAACCCCAGTGACCTCTGACCCTTCCTCCAGAGAACCTTGGGTCGGGTCCATCATTCGGCCTCTGACCTCTGAGACCTTCTCACTGCTGAGCAAAGCCGGCAGTCGGATCCGTCTTCTCCCTGAACGGGACGAGACTCGAGTCCAAAGCGGTTCGGGTCAGAACACCTGGCCTCAGGTGTGTGTAGAGTTAGATCTACACTCTGTTCCATGGCCGACCAAAGGTCAGGGTTCATGTCCTGCTGCGTCCTCCACCGTCCAGACGCCTGCAGGTTCTGACCCGAACCGGGTCCAGACCGGGTCCAGCTGGACGAGGGACCTGTCGGCCATCTTGTTCAGAAGAACCTTTGACCCCGACGCTGCGCTCTGATTGGTCCACCAGGACTCCATGCATGTGCCCTGAGCTCTGATTGGCTGATTGTGGCGTTGCCTTGGTGATGAGCTGTTATGAACAGGCTGATTGAGCGTCACAATGGTTGCTATGCCAAAGGTGACATCACAGCGGCGGTGACATCACAGCGGTGTGTGTGTGTGTGTGTGTGTGTGTGTGTGTGTGTGTGTGTGTGCAGACATGGGCTCAGGTTTGTACGGAGCATCGAAGGCCATCGCCGTTAGCGACCACATCGCCACGGTAACCAGGACGCTGGACGGCAGCAGGGAGGAGCCAGGTAAGGATCTGACCAATCAGGAGGCTGAGCCTGCGAACCGCCGGTCGATGGATCGGTGCCGGTCGCTTAGGAACGGAGGACGTTCTGTGGAAGAGCTGGACGGGTCTCAGTGTCTCATGAGGGGACAAGGACACCTGTCCAGGTTCTGGTTCTGGTTCTGGTTCCAGTGGAGGAGGTTCTGCTGCTGCTGATGGAGGAGGACAGGACGGCTGCAGAGGCGTCTCCAGAAAGTCCTCCGTCTCCACAGAAACAGGACACCAAGGTAGTCAGACCCGTCCCCCGTCCCCCGTCCGTCTCCCTGTGATTAACTCTTTGTTTCCAGACGGAGCTGACGGACACCGTCGTCGATGGCGACCTGACCGTGACCGAGGTACACGCTGTCCCTCCCATACGGGTCCCCTGTCCCCTGGGGACACCTAGTAACATGTCTGTCTGTCCAACAGTCTGATCAGGACGAAGACCTGAAGACTCAGGTAAACAAACACGAGGCTCGTCCAATCCCAGGCGGGGAGTCAAACCGGCCACCCTCTGTCCCGTCCTCCGCAGGAGACGCTGGGCAGCCCAGAGGACGCCGTCCAGACGTCCATCAGCGCGCTGCGGCGCTCCTTCCTGGAGGGACAGCAGGGGGACGGCGGCATGACGGAGTGGGACAAACGCCTGGCGGCGTCTCCACTGCGCCGCGCCGACGACGCGCCGATGATCGAACCGCTGGAGCCGGAGGAGGTGAGCGGGTCAGCCGGGGTCAACTGGGGTCAGCCGGGGTCAACTGGGGTCAACTGGGGTCAGCCGGGGTCAACTGGGGTCAGCCGGGGTCAACTGGGGTCAGCCGGGGTCAACTGGGGCCAGCTGGGGTCAGCCGGGGTCAACTGGGGTCAGCCGGGGTCAACTTGGGCCAGCTGGGGTCAGCCGGGGTCAACTGGGGTCAGCCAGGGTCAACTGGGGTCAACTGGGGTCAGCCGGGGTCAACTGGGGTCAGCCGGGGTCAACTGGGGGTCATCCAGAGGTCAGAGTTCATCCTGAGGTCAGCGTTCATCCAGAGGTCAGAGGTCAGCGCAGGGTCTGATGAGCCTCTCTGGTCGTTGAACTGTTGGAAGGTTTGAACCTGAAGATGACTGAGGTCTCGGTGGAACCACTGGGCTCGGTTCTGGTCCTCAAACCCAGAGCTGCCAGGTCCATCAAGGTGTCCATGTCTTTGTCCATGTCTTCACCTCAGTCTGTCTCTCCTGTCCAGCCCAAGCCGTCCATCGATGAAATGTCTCCAGAACTGACGGCTCTGCTAAAGTCCGCCAGAGAGCAAGAGACCTTCATGGAACACAACCTGCTGAAGGTGCTGTCCTCATGTCCTCATGTCCTCATGTCCTCATGTCCCCATGTTTCCCTGTCCAGGTCCATCTCTATCATGTCTCCATTGTCTCCAGAGGATTGTCCTGGTTGACGTCTTGACGAGACGCTTCTGTCCCTCATGTCTCCTGAATGTCTCTGTCTTCTGTTGCAGACGTCGGAGAAGGTGGAGACAGTCTTTGTCCTCCCAGAGTCCAGGGACCAGGTCATCGCAGGTCACTTTAAGGTAGCCCCTCCCCCCCCTGATGATGTCACAGGCGACGGGGGCGGAGCCAGTGAGGCTAGTGATGAGGACGGCAGTGATGAGGGCAGCAGTGATGATGATGTCATCAGCGTCCTCGCTCAGGCCGCCGTCGACGAGTCGATGGCGGCGGCGGTCCGGCAGGACGCCTGCCGTTACCATGACGACGGAGAGTCGGACGACTCCCAGGAGGAGGGACAGTGGACACCCGTGTCTCGGGACTCCACCAGTCCCACCCAACTGTCCCCACATGAGGACGAGGAGGTAACCGTGGAGACGCAGAGGCCCGTCCCACTGAGACATATCCCAGTAGGATCTGTCCCCATGGAGATCTGTCCCCAGAGGACCCCGTTACCCTGCGTGACCTTTTGGACCCGTCCTCCTGTCCCAGTGTCACCTGCCTGGTTCTGGTCCCGCTACAATATGTCCTGAAGAATGTGGAGGACCGGTTGTCTCCAATTGTCTCCAATTGTCTCCAATTGTCTCCAGTTGTCTCCAGTTGTCTCCAATTGTCTTCGGTTGTCTTCGGTTGTCTCCGGTTGTCTCCAATTGTCTCCTGTTGTCTCCAAATGTCTCCAATTGTCTCCGATTGTCTCCAGTTGTCTCAGATGTCCACAGTTAGACCGTGTCTCCTGTGTCTTTCAGGAAGTCCCTGTGATGAGAAAGACTCTGACCTACGAGGCTCCAGGGGTGAGGAGACTTTCATTCTTCCATGTCAGCGTCTGTCCAGTTGAGATCGGGTCAGTCAGAGCGGTTCTGGTTCTGATCCAAAGCTTCCATTTTAAAGGAACCAGCAGGTTTTGTTCCAGATCTGAGGAGCTAAACGCCTCATGTGGTTCTGGTTCTGGTTCTGGTTCTGGTCTTAAGCAGATCTCTGAAGACCAGGAACCCAAACTCCAACACCAGAACCTGTCCATGTGTTTCAGGCCTGGTTCTGATCCATTTCAGCTGGATGTGAATCGTAAACATTCGGATCCGTCCCATTTCCTGGTCCTGGTCTGAACGGCCACAGGTTCCCCGACTGTTGGGTCGGAACCAGAAGCCGGACCTGGGAGGAGGTTCAGCTTCAGAGGGCAGTCTGACCCGGTCCTGACCCGGTCTGGTTCTGACCCAGTCTGACCCAGTTTGGCTCTGACCCGGTTCTGACCCGGTTCTGACCCGGTCCGGCTCTGACCCGGTCTGGTTCTGACCCGGTTCTGACCCAGTCTGACCCGGTCCGGCTCTGACCCGGTCTGACCCGGTCCGGCTCTGACCCGGTCTGACCCGGTTCTGACCCGGTCTGGTTCTGACCCGGTCTGGTTCTGACCCGGTTCTGACCCAGTCTGACCCGGTCCGGCTCTGACCCGGTCTGACCCGCTCTGACCCGGTCCGGTTCTGACCCGGTCTGGCTCTGACCCGGTCCGGCTCTGACCCGGTCTGACCCGGTTCTGACCCGGTCCGGCTCTGACACGGTTCTGACCCGGTCTGGCTCTGACCCGGTCTGACCCGGTTCTGACCCGGTCCGGCTCTGACACGGTTCTGACCCGGTTCTGACCCAGTCCAGCTCTGACCCGGTCTGACCCGGTTCTGACCCGGTCCGGCCCGTTTCGCTCTGACATCTCCTCGTGTTCCTGCCTGGTTCTGATCCAGTCGGTCCCAGTTGGACCCTCAGGGTCCCGTTGTGATGGTTCTGGTTCTGTTCTGACCCGTTTCAGAGCCAAGGCGGTTCTGATCCCCCTGCTGGCCTGGTTCTCAGCTCCCAGACCTTCACCGCAGAGACGCCCAACACCAGCACCACCACCCACATCACCAAGGTATCGCCATGGCAACGCCACGCCGGTTCCCACGGCAACACATCACCGCTGAGCCATCGCTCGGCTTTTTACTGCCCACATTGTGCCTACTGAGCAGGTCAAAGGTCACATTGGGTCGGAGGTCAAATGGCTCAAATGTTGAGTCTCTTCTTCTGTTTCCATCCTCAGATGGTGAAAGGAGGAGTTTCAGAAACCAGGGTGGAGAAAAGAATCGTCATATCTGGAGACACCGAGGACGACCATGAGCAGGTACCTCCACCCTGACCCCGTCAGGTACCTCCACCCTGACCCCGTCAGGTACGGACCCCTGACCCCGTCAGGTACTGACCCCTGACCCCGTCAGGTACCTCCACCCTGACCCCGTCAGGTACCTCCACCCTGACCCCGTCAGGTACCTCCACCCTGACACCGTCAGGTACTTACCCCTGACCCCGTCAGGTACTGACCCCTGACCCCGTCAGGTACTGACCCCCGTCAGGTACTGACCCCTGACCCCGTCAGGTACTGACCCCCGTCAGGTACCTCCACCCTGACCCCGTCAGGTACTGACCCCTGACCCCGTCAGGTACTAACCCCCGTCAAGTACCTCCACCCTGACCCCGTCAGGTACTGACCCCTGACCCCGTCAGGTACCTCCACCCTGACCCCGTCAGGTACTGACCCCCGTCAGGTACCTCCACCGTGTACCGGATCAGAAACCCCAGGATTCCTCTTCCTCTGAGCTGAACTGACCCAATTGTCCGACCAGAACCTGCTGGTCCGAGTCCTGCAGCCGCCCAGCTGGCAGAACCAGGGAGACGCCTGGAGATGCAGGGGTTTGGGAACTGAGACCCAGTACTGAGTCCGGTCCGGTCCTGAGAATGTTCCCGGCCCAGTCCCAGTCTGGTTCTGGTCTTGGTCCCAGTCCCAGTCTGGTTCTGGTCTTGGTCCCAGTCTGGTTCTGGTCTTGGCCCCGGTCTGGTTCTGGTCTTGGTCCCAGTCCGGCCTGGTTCTGGTCTTGGCCCCGGTCTGGTTCTGGTCTTGGTCCCAGTCCCAGTCTGGTTCTGGTCTTGGCCCCGGTCTGGTTCTGGTCTTGGTCCCAGTCCGGCCCGGTCCCAGTCTGGTTCTGGTCCGGCCCGGTTCTGGTCCGGCCCGGTTCTGACGCCTCTCTCTGAAGGCCCTGGCGGCGGCGCTGCTGGAGGCGCGGCGGCTGCATCCTGAACTGTCCGTCACCAGAGTCGTGGTCCACAAGGAGACGGAGGTTCCTCAGGATCTCTAGGTCCAGTAGTGATGTCACAGGCAGGTGGGCTTCCAGCTCAACGCTCATTGGTCGGCTGCATGGCCTGGCTGGCTCTGATTGGCTGCCTGTTACATTCTGTGGCTCCTATCCTTGTTTAGTGAACTCAGATTCTACTGGCTCAGCTGTGATTGACTGAACCAGCCAGCAGGAGGCGCTGCAGCCTCTGCTGCATGTCTGCATGACCATCAGTCACTTCCTGCTGCAGTTCCCTTCATTAACACTAGATGTCCCTGCTAGACAGACCAAGGAGCTAAACAGCAGAAAAACATGATTTAAGAAAATAATCTGTTGATCTGCTTGGTCCCTCCGTCCTCCTGTCTGTCCTCCTGTCTGTCCTCCTGTCTGTCCTCCTGTCTGTCCTCCTGTCTGTCCTCCTGTCTGTCCTCCTGTCTGTC
>CAEGAF010131859.1:0-55206 GCA_903067075.1 Micropoecilia bifurca
TTAGACATCCATATTTGTAATGAACGGAACAAATCATGTTCCGTTCAATACCGGACGGGTGGCAACATAACTGTGGCATCTATTCTATGCGCCTTATAATGAGGTGCGCCTTATATATGAACAAAGTTTTAAAATAGGCCATTCATTGAGGGTGCGCCTTATAATCCGGTGCGCCTTATAGTGCGGAAAATACGGTACTTTGTTTTTGTGTTGTACCGAACCTTTTCTGAATAAGAAAATTGAAGGTAGATGACCAGTGAAAATCAGCAGCTCCATCTGCTGAAGGGCCAAATTTCTACTGTTCTTGGACTGCAGTTGGGGGGCCACACAGGGCCTCTGCCTGGCCTGCCCTCTGCGCATCCCTGAGCAAAACTAAGATTCTTGTTTTTTGGGGGATTTTGTACCATATTCACTCTGCAATCCTTTATTACCCCTTACTTATTACCGCATAGTGAGTAAAGGTCTACAGCTACTTTCTGATGTGGAGCACTGGTCGAATATTGGTGGGTTAAATTCAGACACCTTTATGTGTTGAGACCTTTCAACTCACCGTGAACAAATGTTCTTAGAGGACATGGTCAATTGGTTAGGTCAATTGGTCTCTCTAAATTGACCTTCAGAGTAACTATGAACATGCATTGTTGGTTGTCATGTGTTTGTGTGTGTTGGTCTGCAGCAGCTGGACCGCAATGGGAGGTACAGTAACATGGGGAGTTGATATTAACTTAGACCTTGTCCAAAATAAATCATAATTATTCCAAGTGTACCAAGGTGTCATTTTTAAAATACATCATATTTTCCCAGAAATGCCATGAACTACACAAAACAACCCAAAACAAAATGGTAGGTCGGTGTGTGGAACTGTAGAGCCGCTAAAGAAATTCACACAAAAAAAAACAAAGATGACAAAGAGCATGAATGTTTGGATTATGGATGGAAACGATGCTGTGTGTATTTAGGTAAAGAGGTGGGTCATATGTCATCATGTGTAGAAATGACCCTACAGGAGAATTGTTTTGGACACCACATATTAAAAAGTATCATTTCCAGGCATCTAAAATGTTTTTGCATCTGGATGTAAGAATGAAACATTTTAGAGTTTTGCCACAAACAACATTTAAAAAACAGTGGTAGTAAACAGTTTTTAAAAATGTCAATAATCTATTGTCCCATTTTGATTGAAAAAGGTCTAAAACAACCTTTCCTTGGCCGTCTAATAATGGAAGACGCAAAACAGTTCGCTCAGGTTTATTGACTGATGAAGACCTAAGTTGTGACGGACAGTAACATTTTAATGACTTAAAAGTTGTCCTAATTAGGTCAATCTTTTCTCTTCTTCTGCTTTGTCCAGATACAACAATGAGATCAAGCAGCTGGATAAACAAAAACACCACCAACAAAAAAAACCCACTAAGCTGAATGTAACAGCAATAAGAGAGGAAGCAGAGCCCCAATGAACAACAGCTAAACCCTAATCTGTGTCTGTATACCTGCAGCCATCAATCAGCCTCATAGAGCCTCTGTTCTGCTCACCAAAGCCAAACTGCACTTCAAACCTCAAGCAGCCGCCTTACCTTTAATAACGGCTCAACATTCCCATGCACCATCAGCACAAACTGAGGGAGACATAATCACTCGCAGCCATATTTATCCACAGATTAAATGATGATGGACTTCACAATGGAAAATGCTCTTTACCGTCAATGGAGCTGCAGCTTTAAGTCAGGCTTCAGTCGGCTCAATCTGACATGCCGTTTCCTTTTGTCTCCCCACATCACAATGGAATTATCTGAAATGGACAGAGGGCCCCGAAAAAGCAAATAAGGCCTATTAAGGGGTAATAGTAAAACCCAGCAAAAAGCAAATGGACGCCTGCATTAGTGAGGGTTCATGACGGGATTGGACCTTTATTATTGGATTGAAAACGTCTAAAAATGGGCATTTGTTGCTGCAACACTAAACGAGTGATTACAGCAGCTTAGGCAACTCCGTTTTACCACAACAATGACAGGATTGCTGGATCGGGCCCACTCTCCATTCCGGGGAGTTTCTATGCGCTTCCTGCACGTCTCTGTGTGTGTCAACAACCGAACGGCCGAGTCGTGTTTAATTTGAGCCTTTCATTAGGACAAAAAACACCAATCATCTGGTCCTTCCTGAGGGGAAACTGGAACTTGGATGAGCAATACAAAACCCCTCATTATGTCAAGTTAAAGAAAACACAGCACTTCAGGACATTTGTGTTGATTGCTGGAGATTTTGAGCACACCGCTTTGTAAGTCCAGCATTCCAGCAATATTATTCCTCTCAGGACCTTGTAGAACAGTGCTGAAGAGGTATTCAGTACAGTGAAATTGCACAAGCCCTATGGTGTGGCATCAGCGCCTAAATTAAGGCTATTGTGCACCCAGCAGTGGCTACTTCCTTGTCACATGAGGCTATATCCATTCCAAAGCCAGCAATAGATCTGATTATTTATAGTCCGGCCCTGGCAACTGAGCAACTGCCAAAGATGAGTGGCCGGCGTTGGCAAATGAAAAAACTACTCACTTAACTTAGCATTAGAGAAGCTAGTGACTAGTGATTACATGTTCTCATATAATAATAAATAATATAACAGATAAAACAGACAAAATAAACTCCTAATTAATAAATATTCTTTTATTTTTTTGTTTTTTACTTCAAGGCGGAATTTTTCTTTATTTTATGGAGTATCAATTTTTTATCAACATTATTTATATATTTAGTTATGAATGAAATGTTTGTGAGAATTCTTGAAATCTGGCTGAATTTCAAGTATAAATAATTTGTAAAAAAAAAAGTCAGACTTATGTTTTTTACTGGAAGGCATATGAATCTTACTTTGACACGACTACTCATTTATTTATGCTTTTCACTTCAACTTTGGGGGGTTACAAGGCTGAAATCCGGGCCCATAAATGTACAGAGAATGGCTTTACTTGAACCAGTGCTGCAGTTTCATGGCTGTCCTTTTTTTTCCCAAGTTGCTTTTCGGTGACACAGCAGACCACTTTCACGGAAAAGTGGCGCAGTGACTCAGTCGGAAGCCTGACCAGGCACATTTTAGACGAACAGGGAACCCACTCGCCATTCTGACTGCAGGTGCTCCATTTAAGATGCAAAACTAAACAGCATAATTTCCCGAGCTAAAGCTGCCCCGTCACTTTTCCATCAGCCGCATTATCGATTCACGTCATGCAAATGCACACAAAAGGGGGTCTGAATATATTTGTGGCTTTATGTAATCCAGTTGATGAATTTGCTTGCCTGCAATGCTAAACAGGTTATGAGTAATCTGCGCTGCATTACACTTTGAGGAGAACCATTACAGCGCTGCAAAAATTAAGCTCAGGGCCACGTTCTGAGGAGGCGCAGATAAAGTATACATTCTCTCCAAACAAAATAGGTCATGCTGTTTCAGCTCCAATTAAATGCTGAAGAAAAAAATAAATAAAAATAACAGTCAACTGTAGAGCAGCTGTGTACAGAGCAGATAATTAAAAATTAACCGATTCTATAACTGACGGGTTTTTATGTTTTTTTTCCCCACAGAAGCTCAAATCTGTGGCGTTAACAGAATTCACATAGCATGATCGACCCGGGCTCGTTCGCGAGACACGGAACGTATGTACAAGGGTCTTTCTACGCGTGGAAGATGGTGCGTGCATAAAAACTAGGTCATCTGTTCAGAACTGACACATCCCCCTGCAAACAGATATTTGAAAATCAGAGAGAGTTGAAGAGAGAGGGGTGCCACGAGCAATCTGGGGAGAAAAAAAAAACCTCAAGAAAAAACAACCACAACAAATGACTGCACAAATTGCCGGGACTGAGATAAAACTTATTTGGCGCCTCTCGGTGTACCATTACAGTCCTGTGAACTGCTGCAAACGCCATATTAAAACAGGATGCAGGTTTTCCTGGTTTTGGGCGAGAAGAGCCGCGCCTCCGTCCGGCTCCGGCCTCATCTGGGAACCCGGGATCTATATTTAAGGCCCTGTGTGGCGGACATAATGACGGCCCGCACGGGTCAGTCTCCTCAAGTCCATGTCCTGGCAACGAGCGCTTTCCTTCTGTGATCCGCACCGCCGTCCACCTCCTGTGTAATTTCACCTCCTCGGCAAAATAAAACCATAATTTATCCGTGTCACTCCCCACCTCTAAACAACGACACGACTCATCTGGATGACAGTCTGACCCAACAGCCAACACCTCAGAGGGGGGAGTGCTGGGGGGGGACACTTCCTTGATTAGACGGAGATGTGGAAGAAAAAAACAAAAAAAAAGAGAAGAAGTTTAGAAAGTGCACACGTTTCAGAGTCTCGAACCCGGGGGAGGAATAAAAGCCCCCCTATTTGTGGGCAGGAGGAGGATGTGAGGAGCTCAGGGAGGAAGAAAGTTTCTGCAACTCTCCGTAAACAACAGGGGAACTTGTTTGTGAGCTTTGCACTGATTGGGGTGGTGGGGTGTGTGTGTGGGGGGGGGGGGGGTGTATGCACATGAAGAGCCAACAGGGGACACTGTTCATACAGAGGAAGATGGGTTTGGTTGGGCCTTTTTAAGTCTGAAGTCTGCTTCTAATCATACGGAGTAGCTGATGTGTCTGCATGTGGATTATCACCGTCAAATTCAGTTTTTACAAGATTCCTGTTTATTTTAAGCTACATCTAAAATGACATATTTTTCTAGATTGTGTCACATTTTTCTATAAAACGCAAATTTCCGTGTGTTTTAACGGGATCTAATGTGGCAAGCAAGGAAAATTTGAGACGGGACACATTTTGTTTGTGCTCTGAGCTGTTTGAGTGGCGCAGCAGATTCACTTTCACAAGTGGAGCATTACAACTTTCGCCACGTTGCTCCACATATATATATCAAGTGGAAAGTAGAAATTGTTTTGGATTTATTTCAGTTGCAACAGAGAGAGACGGTTTAAAGTGCAACAAGGAGATAAGAGAGGAAGAAGAGAGAACAAGTCAACGCTCTTAAGTTTGCTTCTACACTAGCTGAAAAAAGAAACTAAACTAAACCAAGAGACCATAGCAACAAACAATAACATAATAATTACAACATCACTAAAAAGTACACTGTAAAATGAACACAAGATGTTTTTAATGGGAATCGCAGCCAAATGTAGTTTCAATTATTTCAATTATTTAAATGGGTGGCTTTCAAATGTGTGATTTAGGTCCCTTCATTTAATGTAAATCAGCTTTCTGTAGGTTCCTCAACTTTTATTTTCATCATTTATTCTCACTTTGTTTCTCAATTAGTTTCCTGTATTCAACATTTCTAAAAACAACACAAAAGTTCATATGGAATTTAAAGAGATAAGTGATAATCCGGTCATTAAAAGAGTTTTGTTCAGATCAAAACCTTTGCAGCCCAACAAGACAAACGCCTGCATCTCTGCTCTGCAGATACAAGAGCAGAGCTGGTCAGCCAAGAACAAACTCAGCTGGGATATTTCAGATTGCTCCGGCTCACTGGGCTGCAATGACAGCTATCGATCGGGTGGGTTATTTAGCAGCTGTGCTGTTTGTCTCACAGGGTCAGGAGGTGAACGGGACGGCAGGGAGGGTGTTATTTAAGAGCAGGCAGAGTGACAAACACCTTTAAAAAAAAACACTCCACGGTGGGGAGTGAAGCGTCCAATCAGCAGCTGAGTAATCCAAACGTGACATTAAACTCAGAGTGAAATCAACAGGCTGATGTGGAAACCAATGGGCAGTTTGTCACCCAGCTGACTTCATCTGCTTTTACACTCCTACTGTCATCAGACTTTAAAGGATCCTTAGAAATTCTGACGTCAGCTTAACACACTGACCCCACAGGTCAGAGTTTTGTGTGTGTGTGTGTGAGTGTGTGTGAGTTGTGTCACTTTGTTCTTGGACTGCATCGGGGAAATTCAGATTCTTAATTTTCATAACATTTTTGCTGCAGTACGAGTAAAAAGTGCAAAGTACACTGCAAAAACGGAAATCTGACTTTGACTAAATATCTCATGTTAAAGGGATTTATGTTTTTTTCTTTTCTGTTCAGATACTTTTTTCAATAAAGTTTTTATGTTAGAAAATATCCTAACTATCCAAAAGCCCTTATCAGAATATTTCTAGAGCTATCTCGATAAGACATTAAAACTCGATATTAAGAATGTATTAGTATATGCTAGGAACTATAAAATCAATAGTTACAAAGCAACTTTACAACTACTTCACACATTCATCAGTATATGTGCTATTGTTGCTTCTAACATTTATTTACTGTTAGATTTTTTTCTTGAAAGGGAGGGTAAAATTTAGTATGTTTCAAGTAGCTAACCAGCAGTGATCAACAGCAGGGGTAGATCTGTACTATCTTTATAAACTTGAGAAAACTCAAATCCTTTTAAAACCTTTATCCAACCAATGTCTTCCATCAGCGACAGTAATTTACTCCATGAGTGTTAATTTCTGTTAAACACGAAAAGGGTTGCAGCAATGCCACTTTAAAATCTTTGAGTAACACAACTCCACGTTGGCTCTGCTGGCTCTGATCTCTCTCGTTAATGACTCTATTGACGCCGGAGGTCCGTTGATGAGCAGCAAAACTGTTTTAAACGTGGAACCGACCGCCGATGTGTTGCTATGAGAAAGGCGCCTATAAACAGACCTTCATCGAGTTATAGACTTCAAGGATCGGGTCCAGCAGAGTGACCTTTTCTCTATAAAGGAGTCAGTAAACAGATCCACTGGGGACCACCACCATGAACTGTGTCATTTGACAACATGGACGGTGGCACAGCAGTAATTTTAAACAGCAGCATGTACATGCCGAATGCCAGGAGAGCCTAACTGATCCCCCGTCGTGGAGCTCAACCTGCTTTGGAGCAGGAAAAACCTGTGATGATCCTACAGGAGAATGTGCGCTGCATCGTTACGAGGCGGTCAGTCAGTCAACTGATATGAGGTCACAGATTTAGTATTCCTAACTAACATGAGCTTCAGGCTGAGTGGCTGGGACTGCCTTATGTGCTGCCCTTAATTGTGCATTACCAGAGCTCTGCTCACACTCCACTTATCACACAATTTCATGTCTGATTTTAGTAATTACCTTTTTTTCACAGCTTTAATGTGGAAGTAGACCTATTTAGAGGAATGATGAAAATGGATACAAATACTTAAATATGTTCAACCCAGCATAGCAATAGATCAACCAGTGCTGTCATCAGATTAGCATACCTAAACTGAAATCTGTAGATATAGATACCATGTTTCAGAAAAAACTCACTCGCATTTGTCTCATGTATTGGTAATGTTATTTAAATAAAACACAACTCCTTTTCATTTGAGACTCCAAAAAACAGAGATTGTTACATCAGACACATCGTCACATTGTGCCATCTGAACTACTATGTTCAAAAAGTCAAGTTCAAAAAAGTGTCACCCTGTAGAAGAGGTCAAAACTTTATGACACCAAAACCGCATAATATTTCTGATAGATCTCAACTCTGACTCAAAGTAACATCAAGTTGCTGTGGGCGTATTAATTCGTCTAGGAAACAAACTCTAAGCTACTAATGTGATGGTGAGCACCTTCAGCTGCGTATAGGGGAGACTGTGGTGAAAGCAGTTGGGCACAATATTACAACACCAACACCATGAGTGAAACAATGACTGGGGCAGACTACTGTAAAAGGTACTCGGGAACAACTTCTTTATTATTACTCATACACGTTTGTGGAGTATGGAACAAATGGCGGGCTGTACCTGTTCAATATGGGACGCTACATTTAACAGCCAAATACAGGATGATTCCGTATTTTAAGGGGCGGGTGGCTACTTTAACTGCGTACTATGTAGCTAAGTTTTATACTCTTACTTTGAAGTAAGAAAGGAAATAGTTCTCCAGTGTTCCCTTTGTGTCGAGTCGACAAACAAAGGTGGCTAACAATAACTAGCACTGTTTCAGCTTTATCTGCATTGTAAGAACACCTCAATTAGCTAGCTGTTAGCTGCTAATGATGCTAATGTTGACATTTGCACTTTTTTAATGTACCTGGGATTTATTAAAACTATTGGCCCAAAATCAAAACCACACACACTACATAAAGGTTACCTGGCTCTTACTAAACTGAACAGTTTCTATGAAACATAGTGTAAGATTTAATATACTTTAATTCCACTTGTGACGATGCAAAAGAGAGCATTTTTAGTCCATTTTACAGAATAAACACCATCTTAAAATTGAACAAGCATAAAATTCACAGTACTGGGTTATTGTACACTGACTACAGATTCCATAAAACACAGTTTATCATTTTTGAAAACATAAAAAGATTTTACTGAAAACATAAAAAGGTTTTACAGAAAACCCAGTATTGTTTTGGGTTATCCTGTGGGTTGGCTATATTGTTAGAAAAATGAACAAAAAAAATCTTTGACATAGATCTTGTCCAACTGAGTTGAAAACTCCACAAGATACAAAAAATGTGACTTTTTTGCATATATTAAAATATTCTTGAAGTGTAGGTGGAGCACAGAAAAAAAATAAAGACAGAGAGCACTGATGTATAATTGGAGTATTAATTGTCTAACATAAGCTGGTTTGCTTTAAAACAACAAAAAAAAGAGAGGTAAAAATCACGCTTATGTTTTTAATTGGGCTGTCAAGACAATATCCCCGAGAAACTGCCTGGAAAATGTTCTAATTATACTCTTAGGTTCATTACCTGAACACATCCAGCCACTCACCCACACAGGCTTATTTTCTACAGGCATGATTTTTCAGAGAGCTACTGTATGTTACTATATAAAAGAAAGTGCCGGACAGAAATAGACAATGCGTCCTTCATGCGAAACGGCATTTAAACGACAAATGAATACATGTGTTTATGAAAGACGTTTGAATTTGAGGCAGCTTTTTTTAATCTCAACACTTTGTTGATGTGGTGAAAAATACAGAACAGCTTTAACATTTTTCTCAGAAAGTATTTATTGGTTTTTAATGCTGCTGCCAGAGGGAAATTTCTGTCCAGAAGACTATAAAGAAAAGAAAGATTATATTTAGAGGAGCTCTCTCGATGATGGCACTGAGAAGAAATTAAGCTAGACTGAGGGTTATTTACAGCAAAAAAAAACAATCTGATGGGAATGTTTTTCTTAATAGAAAATCTCTAAATAGTTGGGAGAAAATAAAGAGAGAGATGGGTTGATTTGTTTGAGTAAAACTGGAAAAGAACAAGTGCAATTTGTTTCAAGGTGTGTCTACACAGTAAAGATCACAGGCTTGCAGATAACATGCCTTGATCTTGTTGAAGCCTTGGGCTCCTGCTTTGTAGTTACACATTTTAACTCTGCACCAGCCGCACAAGCCTCTCTCTGGTGATCTGGAGTGGAGCTGGTAACCCTCCACTCTGTCTGCCTGCATGTTTCTTTTTTTTAAGGCCTCCCCATGCCATGCCTCTCATGTTTAGGGTAAGTGGGGTCGCCCAACTGAGGTGATGACATCACACGGGAAAAGGTTCACCCCCGATCAGCTTACAAGTGCAAAAGGTTCAAGTTTAGCAAACAAAACAACCAGCCGTTTCTTGAAAACCATAAAGCTGAACTGCAATGACGGTCACTTTGAATTTAGAAAAAACACAAAGTTAAATCAACTAATGCCACAATTCAAAACATCAACCATTAAAACATGACTGATGAGATGGAACTAAAGGTTTCTGGTATTAGGTTGCAGAAAATGCGATATTTTGCTTGATACATCAGTTTTGTTTCTCTACTTCATGAAAAATAGTGTAATGCTTTAAACAAAACTGTTTACCTACCGGCAATTTGGATTTTGTTGTGTTGTGAAACATCCAGTTTCTTATGAATCATCAGTAAAAACATTTGATAGGTTAATAACATAAAAAAGCTAAGGTATTGTTTTTATGATTGTAGTTAAAATAAATTCTAGTAAATGTCAGCTACAGCTGGCAATGAGCGGCAAAATTTGTTTGTATTTGAGATTCTATATACTGACTGGTTTTCACAGAATGTAGAGATGACATTAAAGGTACAGTATGGAAAAAATGTTTTACATATTTGCTAAAACTATTACTATGCTGTGGCAGAATAACATGACAAAATTAAACTCTCTTCATTGTCTACTTCATTGTCACTTTTTGTACAATTCAGTTAGCTTTAATTACTTTTAATTCTTTTTCAGAGTGTTTGCTAGTTTTATTAGTTATTAGTTAATATATTGCTTAGTTTCAGTTAAATATTTATTATAGTAGTAGTTTTAGTTTTTTACACTTTGGTTCATTTTTAGGTGCAGAATTGGAAAAAGGTCAAAATGTTGAGTTGTGATTATGTATACATCAATAAGTTAATGGATACTTAACAGAAATGTTTTCAATTATTGTTAATATAATTGAAAACTGACTCTAGTGTTTTAACACAACTTTCGTGTCGCCACTTTGCCGGCCAGCGTTAAGAGCTGTGATTTGCCGACAGCTGACATAAACTGCATGTGTAGGGGGGGAAAAAATAATCTTATTTCATATTAATATGAAAGGCGAATAATTGGTCAAAGACACAAAAACCAAGGATATTTTATCTCTAACTTGTATGTTTTAGTTTTTTAAATTAACAATATAATTCCAGTTAGTTTCCCCCATTAATTACTGTTTTTATTTATGTCAGTTGACAAAAATGGTTTCTCAGTTTCAGTTGTGGTTTATGCCGCTGGTTTCAGTCAACCATGATAACCTTGGAGGCCACAACCGGAGGGCAGAGAAAATGTGAAGCACATTTGAAAGCTGAAGCCGAGGTTGACCTTCCAGAGGGGCTTTCACTGTCTGCGGTTCCAAAATAATCCTCGCCTTGTCAAACATCACTCAAGCTCAAGCTGTTACACAAAGTTACCATCCAGCTTAGCTTTCCTCTAATTTCACAAAACAAACAAAAAGAGACGGAGAGACTCGTAGAAATTGGTATGTTAGCTGGCAAATCTGTAAAAACTACACTGGAGATCAAGCAGTGGCGAAAGTAAGCATCCTTTGTAGTGTTGGGATCAGAAGCCATCACACACACAGACACACACACACACCTTGGTGGAGGCTTCGATTCAAGGCGACGCGGGGTGAAGCAAAGTGCAGAGATTACGGGGCTCCAATCCGAGCCGTTTATCTTGGATTTCTAATGACACTGACCTTCTATGAATACCCCTAATTATGCAAAATGATCCTTTTAATGAAGTCTTCAATCACAGTCACAGATCCCCTGGCTGACAGAGCTGCGGCTGTTACGTAAAAACCGCCGTTCGCGTGAAGAGAGGGGGAGGTCAATTTTTTTTTTTGATTATCGTGACAAATGTTAAATAGTTCCTCTTAATTGACTGTATTTTTGGCTCATTTCCACAACAAATTAACAGAAGAGCAAGCTTTTCGAGCAGATTAAGCGACGTTTGTAGAAGGTAATGAACATGTCACAACATCGGGTCGAGCAGAGCGATGATGGTGAAGTCGGCTTTCTTTCTAATCGGCCTTCCGGAAGATCTCGGCTTAGTTTTTCACCGACAGATCAGAGGATATAGTCTGAAGATGGCATTGACTCCACGGTGCAAACGGTTTCTTGTGTTGAATTTTGGGTTTCCAGACATTTTTAAAAGCATGCAAATAAGGCGGAGAAGGTGGGGGGAGTTTCAGTTAGCGATGGAGCCTTACCTTGCTGTGCTGCATCCTTGGGAAAGCAAGACAAATATATACATAAAGAGCAGAAGCTATGTCTGCAAAATTAGCAAATTGCTTTTATCTGAAATCAAAGAGACTCCTACAAATCTATTAAACGCCACCTTTTGTTTTCGTTTTTTTTTTTGGTTTTGTTTTGTTTTAAATAATGCATCATATTGGGACCAAAGCCAGCTTTTCCAGCAAAATGTAGACTCTTTGTTTTGAACAAATATAATTAGAGTTATTTTTAATGTACTTGCTGCAATGCTGAAGCTAATTTGTATTTGGTAAAGCGCAGTCCTTGATGAGCTATTCCCCGAGGCTGAGAGGCCCAGTTTGGATTTTTGAACCAGCATAAAATCCTTGAATTAAAGAAAACTCAAGGGCCCTCTACTTTCCAGAGATCGGCGAAGGCTGGGCATGTTGAGATGTGAATAGATGTCTCAGTGGCATCCGCCGCTCCGTTCTGAGCAACAGGACAGGGTTTTTATTATTCCGCTCCATTAAGTTCTGTGCTATTAAAAAAAAAAAGTCCCAAACACGATCTATTGTTTTGTAATATTTCTGCCCAAATTACACGTCTCTTTATTTCTATAGTCGAAAAACGGAATCTGCTTTTTAAATTGTTTACTGAAAGCCAGTTGGAGGACAGCTTTTCATCTGAAAGAGGGACATCTACCAAGTTCTGTTATTTTTATCATTTTAAAGTCTTTTTTTGCATACTGCAGAGAGTACTGGAAAAATAAAAGTGGACAAAAGAAAAAGAAAGAGAGCAAGAAAGCAAGCAAGCAAAATACAGAAAGAATGATGGAACGAGAGAGAAAGAAAGAATGAGTAAGTAAGTAAGTAAGAGAAAGACAGAACAAAAAACAAAGATCAAACTAGTCAGTTTCTTGGTTGGTATGTTGTTTTTATGACCTTTTTTGTGACTTTATGGTGTAAAACACTTTGAACTTTCGTGTCGCTTTAATGTGCTTCATGCAAATATACGTGATTAACTGACACCAAAGTGTTTTGAATCAAATTGAATCTGTTCAGTAACATCTTAAAGACGCTACATAAGCCTAAGTTATGATCGTAATAAATTCAGGTTTGTGCTGGAGCTCAGTGAGTGTCTTACCTTTGGCTGAACATCGGGTCCGGCGGTGTACGGAGCCAAGCTCGGGGGAACATCTGTGATGTAGGTTTTTCTGGGGCCTGGTGGCTGGTACCCCTGGGCCGGGGCCGGGTCGGGCCTCCTGGAGCCAACTCCACCCAGCTGCGGCCCCCCGGGGTACTGCTGCTCCTGATATGCCATGGGGGAGAACCCGGGTTGCGGTGGCCCGTACGCAAAGTCGGGACCGCTGGGTTGCGCGGGCATGTACTGCACCTGAGCGGGGCCACGGATCGGCTGCTGGCCGTAATGGTGGCCGGCTGGGGCTTGGTGCTGGGGGCCGGGCTGGGCCGACCTCACCTGGACGTTGAAGGTGGGCTGGCTCGGGGTTGACGCTGTGGTGTAGGAGGCCGGGACGGGCTGAGGAGCCATGTTGCCTTGAGGCCTGGCGACGGGGCTGACGGAGGGAGGCGGCACGGACGAGACGCCCCCTTGAGGTTGGGGTTTGGGCATTGTCTTCTTGGTGGCGGTCAGAGGCGGCTGATTGGGGATGACCATGCGCTTGTAACCCGTCACCGGAGCGTTGGGGGTAGAGCCGGCCAAGGAGCTGGAGTTCTGAAAAACAGGAGAAAAGGCTCAATTAAAAACTCAGAACAAAGTGACTCGCTTTCAAGACATTTCTGTATAAAACTCTTAACCTCGGCCCTTCTTGCTTTCAGATTCTAAGTGCTGGAGGAGAGAGCTGGAGTATTCACAGCTTTCTATTTCAACAAGCTTCTGTGCCAGCACTTAGGGTTACCATGACCTGGGTGACTGGCGATGGTCAACGAGAGAGATTTTGTATTAGAGAAACAAAAACCTGCACCACAACAAAGTCGTAATGTCGCACACGAGTTATGCTTCCTGTTGGCCGGCTTCCTGTTGAGGATTCATCACACACTATAATAAAAATGTCCACCCACAGCTGCCATACAACCGGCATACAGCACAAAAAACATGAACCATGAGATTCGGTAAGTGCTTTAAAGTTGTCATTAGGAGGTGATGTTGTCTGAAAGTTTGCTCATTTGAAGGTAATTCACCATTTAACATAGATTAAGGTTTGTTTAACCTTATGATTTTCCTCATAAGACAGAAAAAGACAGTAAAAGTATCTCATCAGTTCTAATTTGTTTGTGTTACAGGGGTTTCTACAAGTTGCGCCGACGCAGATGTAAGACATTTTAAGACCATTATGAATGAACTTTAAGACTGGTATCGCAACAAATATACGAAAGAAATTTTATTTCCTTTATTTTTTTAAGAATGGAAAGCTATTGAGGAAGAATCGGTACTTTAATTACCGTTCCTTTGAAACTTTACCCCCCATTTCTCAACGTAGATGCATCTGTGGTTCCATGTTTTTTTTCTCATCCTTCTCAGCTGTACTTCCCTCCTAGTAGCAACTTTGTTGAAATAAAATCCATCAACAGGTAGGACTTGTTATCACTGTATTTAAAATCCACAAGACCTCAGACTGCAGAGTTTGTCTCACCAAATGCTGCTCTGATCAGTGCCAGCAGTAGCAATGTCGAATGTTTTCTAGAAAGCTTTGGCATCAAAAACTGAAAAATTTCTGGGGTCTGTTGTGTGGCTCTTGGCAGCAACGTTGTGCTTTTCACACTGCATATGCCTTTCTACAGTGTTAACCCCCATAGTGCCAAGCTTGATTCCAAACAACACTTAGCATCAGACAGGTTAGCAACAGAAGTGAGCCAGTGGCGAAAGCGAACATTGTCCAGCACACCGGCAATAAATTTGCACTTAGCTACGTTTTCATTACAAATGTAAGCAATACCTAGTCAATATTTCAAATATTTATCATCGTACTTGTTAGAAATTTGAATATTTGTTAGTATTTTAAAATAGCTGTTTCCACTAATTCAGAATGCATGTGAATAAGTTTGTTCACGCGATAAGTCACACAAAAAGCAGCCTTCATCTTCCTACCACTTTCTGTTGCCTTCTTCAGGAAATGAAGAAGGCGTTATTATTTAAATGGTTAAATAATAATAATTACAGATGGTTAACTAGTCCTGCCATGTAACCCCTGTGATTACTGTATTTGAGGTCAATTTATATTTTTTTTATAATAGCTTGAGACATTTTAAGGCCTTGATTTTAGATGCCTGAATTTAAAACTTTTTAAGAGTGTGTAAGCACACCCTGTGTCAGAAATGTTAGAAACTACAAATCGATTTACTCACTTCACAATTGTCCACCACGTTGTGCTGAAATGTACAAAATCACATCTGCAGAGAAAAGTTTAACAAGTTTGAATCCTTTTGTGAGCCACTGTACTTTATGATTCATTCGGACGCTTTGTGCTGTTGAGGCTTCCTGGACAGCGGAAAAACTACCCCTCCATGACTCCCTATAATCTATGGATAATAAAGCGAGAGGGGAGTTAGGAGGGGGAAAAAATTGCTTGGCAAAGGATACTATGACAGCCGACTGGCAGTGGCAAACGACACTTCTGCTGACACCAGCTGCTTGTACGCTGGAGCTGTTAAATCACTGAAATTTGTGGCGCTGGTGTTCCTGGGAAGAGATGGCAGTAAAGCAGCAAGCCTCTGCTGAGATCCTGAATGACTGCAGCATTTCGATCTAGTGGGCAACAAAATATTGCAGCTAAAAAAAAAAAACGCGGGCGAGCAGCAGAGAGCTTTACTGAGATGTCAGAGACTCGTACGGCGAGTCTCTCTCTCCAGCGGCGGTTTTTTCACCAGCGCCGCATATTGGTGTCAGACGTTCAACCATTCTAAAAAAGGTCTATCATTAACCTTGGATGGCCTTATTAGGTTACCGCCTGAAGCCAAAACTCTGAGTCAATTAGTAAATTTGCAGCACCACAAGAACAAAAAAAAAAAGAAAAAAAAAGAACACTTGTAGCCTTGTCTTCCAAAATGGGGCAATTGCTTTCCCCCTCAAAGGTGATCAAAGCTGTGCAGACAAGTCACAAATAGGGAGGTTTTCCTCTGGCTGACAAAAAAAAAAGAAATCAGTGAAAACACACATCACTCTGTTATCCTCCTCATCACAGGGATAAAGAAAATTCCAAGTTTTGGTAAAACGCATCAACTTTGTGTAAATCCTATCTAATCTAAGTCAGAGGGAAGCCCCAAAGGAACCGATGGAAAAAAGCTCCAGAAAATTTTTTATTTATTTTTTTGCGCTCTCGCTCTGATTTCTGCCTCACTGATTAGCGCTGATGTTTATTTAAAAAGTGTGTCTGTCTGCATATATATGGAAACGGCTCCACTATGCCCTTTAGGAAGAGATATTACTTAATTTAAATGTTTCATGGCTTTTAAATACTTGAGATTATTCATTTATCTTTGAGGCCTTAGAACCTACAGTAGCATTTAGTTTGCACGGAGCAGGCAATGCAAATCGGCCCCCTCAAAACGATTACGCTGTCATGGTGGGTTTTCCACAAATTACATTAAGAGAATAGATTCATCCTTTTCTGGGGGACAAGTGGGGAGGGAAGCGAGGAGGATCGGGGGGCGAAGGGGAGGGGGATGAAATTAATCAAATGTTTTAATATCGGAGCAGAAAATGTCTCTGTAGTGGAAAATGTTGCCAAATGAACTGATTCTACATTTTGTCTTGGACTGGTCAGCTTCAGTGAGATCAAAGAGAGATGGTATCAGCCCTAAACAAGATAAGTAGTGAGTCAGAGAGAATAGATGTTGATTATTATGAAATGTAGTAGAGTGAGTGTCATTACGACATTAGCAAAAAGAGCACATGGTTTGTGTAATCAGCAGTGGTTTGAGGGACTGACTTGGTCGAAAGTCCGGAATAATACAGACGAGCAAATCCGACCGGGGGAGGTCCCGCCTCGCAACTTAAGGCGATTCAAAGATCCACTGCTGACATGCCTGTGTCTGATACCACAGCAAGCGTTCAGGGGTCCGGTGGAGTCTTCAGCCACTGTGTGATAAACGGTTCTCAAACCCACCACACTGTCCTTTCACGTCATAAAAGGTGATTCATTAAGATCACGGCGGTGTGCGCTCTTACAGAGCCATGTTGAGATTACAGAACCAAAGGGACATTGCTTACAACTTGCAGAAATCAATATATTATGTGCAACATAAATGTGCGACACATTGCACATCGGAGTGATGGACGACAGCAAGCAGTGAAGGTTTTCCGCCATTTGGAGTGAACCTAACACCCTGGATACGATGGCGACTCATCGAAAGTTAAACATTATTCAACTTCCTTATGTTGCGTCGCGAGCTTGCGTGTATGAGCTCAGACTTTTGCCAGTTGGAGAGAAACTGGTTCCCACCTCACCACACAAGTTCCATTGGAAACAAATGGACAGAGAGCAACGTCACCTTCTTTGGGTAAAGACAGTAAGACTTGGGAAAATTACAGAAGGTGCTGAGCCTGTCATGAACCTCGTCCAGGAGAGTTTTAGAGCCCCATTCTGTTCATGTTGTTATCCACATCAGATTCTGAGTAACAGATTTCTCCGATCAGATAGACTTTGGAAGATCTTGCTGTGCCTCTGGTCTCTATGCTCAAAATGAACTCCTGCAGCTTCTGTAGCTATCTTCGTTTTTTATCATGTCTCGACGTCACAGTCGCTCCCCGATCTCATATCACTGCTTCATGGTTACTACCTTCTAATGTGGTTCAGGGGTTTAATAACCTTGCTCACCGACACCTAACAGGTGCCACTGCTTCGGTAATTTTGTATGTTTAAATGTGAAATTCATATAAAAAAATGTTTCCAAACATGAGATCTTGTATGAGTGTCATACCTGTGTACTACAGGTAAAAGTATATAACAAAATACCTTGAAGAGTTTGAGTTTTCATTGAAGGTTTGTCAATTGCATCACAACTGTTAATTTAAACCATAAAATATTACCTAACGTTTCTGTATTTACATGGAAAGAGACATTTTGTGCTGTTGTTGCTAGAAGCAAATATCAATGTCTTTTGTAGAAATCCTGCATTATATTCTTTTATAAACACTCTGTCCTCCCTTCATCAGACTGTTAAACCAATCCTAAAATTACATATTTACTCAATAATACATCAAGAATCGGTTTTATAACAAAATATGTTACAGCTTTACAGATTGCATTTAAAATCGTTTTGTGTTTTGCAGCTGCTGCAACTGAAACAAAACTCACTCTACTTTCTTTTATTTACACTTTTTACCTGAATTTGATTTGAATAAAACAATAACAAAATCCCATTACATTTGCACTTAAGGGTGAAAGGTCTGTTTTGATGCAGCTTCTGTATATTAGTGGCAGGTTCAGCATACGTGCAGCATCGGTGTGACTCCCTGCTGTTTCTCCAGCTACACACAAACATTAATTTCCCAAAAGTTTTCTCCAACACCTTCATAAAAGTTAACCCTCACTCCATACCATAATTCAACCTGACTTAGCAAACAACTTAAGTGTGAAATTTCACAGAGATCCTCAAGAAAGCCTTTCGACACATTAAAAAAGATTAGGAGAGACTATACAAGCCTTGAAGGGGGGCTGAGTAAAACTGTTAACTTTGCACTTCAAACCACACGGGTGAAGGATTTTTTTTCGTTTTTTTCCCCCCTCTTTGTCTTTTTCTTTTTTTATCCAGCGAGCTTGGGAAAAACCCCTAAAGTAGAAGAAGTTCTGGTGGCATCTTTTCAGACTCGTCTGAGGCCTTGGATATTAATCTCTAAGTTTTCTCCTGGTTCTCATTCAGCTGCTGTCGACGGCCGCCTCTGCCGTCCCTTTCCGTTTCAGCACTTACGACGTCGGCCGTGGAGGAGTTCAGTCGACGTCCCTTATCGCGTGTCCGCGGTCGGACCGATCTTCTCAATGAGCGAAAGCCACGTTGAACGAGCCCCGAGCCGCAACGCAATCACGAAACACGGATGTATTGGTCCTCTGCTTAAAATAGTTCCAGATAAAGCCAATTAAAAGATGATTAAACATTGTGTTGGGAAACGTCACGAGGCCTGCAGCTGTTTTCTACTATCTCTTTAATTGCTGATAGTGATTTTTTTTTCTGTTTTACACATGGAGAAATAGTCTGCATATCTGATGTGGTTCAGCTACTATTAAGTGACACCCTCTCATGTTTCCACGCACGTTCATAAATCAGAGAGCATATTCGATCAGGCAACAGAAATGAATTTTTACCAAAATACTACAGTTCTCAAAGGCATTAGCGCTGCTGCCCATTGCACTACTAATGTTTGTTGCAATAGCAACTCCATAGGACCTTGATATTAGTATTGAACACATTCACTTTGTTCTGATTTGCAGTAGAAATTCTAAAAAATATGTGCAAAGGAAAAAGTAAGTACATTCTTTAAACAGTAAATGGAAAAAAGTTCTATGAATAAATGGTAAATAGACTGAACTTATATAGCACTTTATCTAATCATTTTTGACCACTCAAAGTGCTTTACACTAGAGCCACATTCACCCATTCGCACTCACAAACGCTCACACATTTATAGACCGATACGCAGCTCGGGGTTGGGTGTCTTGCCCAGGGGCACATCGACATGTGGCAGGAGGAAACTGGAATTGAACCTGCAACCTTCCGATCACAAGACAACTACTCTATCCACAGAGCCACAGTCGCCCACACAGTCGAATAAGAGCAATACAGATTGGACCAATCTGTTGGCAGCACTTTTTTACTTGGTCATGTGCTGTTTCATTCCAAACCTGCAGGACCAAAGCATGTGGTTCAAGTTAAAGGTGCAGGATTACATGTTTTCCAGGCACAGAGTTACTGAGATGTAGCTCCTATAATCAGTTCAGCATAAGTGCAGTTCCACCAGGTGTTTTGCTAATTGCTGCTGGGTAGTCTGAAGAAGCTAACTGGGGTAGTTATGGTAGGATGGCTGCTCTGTGAGACAAAGGTTTGGAAACTTGAAAACTGCAGCTTAATCATCAAAGTTGATGTTTGGTCATAAAGAATCAAGGCAAAACTCCAGGTGTGTTTTTAATAAGGGAATAAGATTATAACATGATGTAAAGCTCAAACAAGTCAATTTCACATTATCCTATCCATTTAATGTGTGGAAAATCTCGACATGTTTATATTTGTGATGGTAGGACAGCAGGGTTTTTGTTTTGGAATCACTCCATTGTAACACCTTGACATGTAGATGGCGTCTACTGGTTGCTATGAGGCCTTGGTTGCCCAAAAAAGTCACTCTGCTCAATGCCTAGGGCGGTTACTCTTTTTACCTCCTTCAACATCCAGATTAGTGTATTTGATGGACAAATTAAAACAAATCCTCAGGAAATGGGTGACTGTCTTATCTATAATCCAGGGAAACAGAAAGTAAAAGATTACTCAAAAGTACTTTGTTGAAACTGATTAACTTAAAAAATGTGACGCATGCCTCAGTTGCACTTATTGGTAACACAATAAATCCCTGTAGTGATACAATTGAAAACAATAACTCCTTAAACTGGACTTTCTTTTCTCTCCGAATAGCTTTATTCAACTTAAAGGTTGGGTTTTCTTTGTGTGAAATTTTGGTACTTCAATAAAAAGGTACATTTATTTAATGCTATTGCTACATGATCTGTCTCACAGATGACAGTAGATTTGTCTGCCTTTAACATGCGTCCTGGGCGATATTTTCTGGTCCTGTGCCGGAGCAACGCAGAGACTCACATTTGTCACGTTGGCAACATGAAACAAGCATAAGTGCTGTCTTTTAGTCATGTTTTCATTCCCAGCTGAGGTTTGAGTGGCACCACTCTCTTCATCTAATCTAATGACGGCTCTTGTTCAAACTTAATGGCATCTGACAGGAAAATTACGCGCAGCAGCTGTTACTGGATTTGAACGGGAACACGTAAGGAAAACAGACTGGGACTCGTTTGTTCAAAAACAAGTTTTGACTCCTTCCTTCCAGAAACAAATTAAAAGCTGTGAGCTGTGTCAATACAGATAATGTTTTTGTTTTGACCAAGTAAAATAAATTCCTGCAGCACTTTCTTAAAATGATGATATTTTCAACTCCTTATCCCCTGATATAATGGGATATAATTGCAGGATACATTTTCTCCATTATGTTTTACAGTGTAAGAAATATGGCTGTTAGAGATAAATCAGTCAACAGTTTGTGGTTGATTTCCAATCCCTGATTTTTGCACATCTTTGACCAGCCAATACGAATTTAAGCCAATTGAGATTTAAATAATATAAGGCGTTATAAGAACACCACTGAAAATTAGTTTTCCATGTATTAGTCTTTTCTCTAAAAAAACAAAGTACTCTTTGAAAATTAAACTTTATCTCATGTTATTATTTTCTAGAAACCAAAAGAACATTCAGCTATAAATGTTTAAAGCGTCGTGAAGCAACCAGTCTGCGCAAGAAAGACAGGTCAAAAATATTAGAGCTGTCACAATAAACAGATAATTGAGCAGCACATCCTGTCCTCTGACTCCACTCGGCAAACAAACATAATAACATTTGACACAGAGATTCCTTGTTTTTTTTTCTACCTCAAATACAGGTCAGGATATGATGTGGTTGAACATGAAGTTTATGTTTTAAATTTCCAGTTATATAATCTTTTTTAACAAAGCTGGGTCCTAGGGGAAACGGTATGCAAGATTTCTGGGATGATGTAACAACATCATACAAAGTAGGGCGTATTACTCACTGATGCAACTGAAAAAATTATTTTCAGGGCTACCGCGCGGAGAGAGGGAAAAAAAAAGTCGATGAGAGTCACCAATCATGACACTTCCGCAGGCTATCTGTACAAAAGAAGGGTATGTGTGTTTTAGCCGCGCTCCCACCGCAGAAACTAATTGTTTCACTCACCTCCTGCAGAACTGCAGGCCAGTCTCCCACCACACGGCCCTGACTCATCCCTAATGAGCTTTCATGCACTCGTGACCCCCCTCCCATCCCGCTGCGGGAGGCAAAACGCCGTACACTCGGAGGGGAGAGAAAAGAAAAGAAAAAAACGTCAGCCGCTTACAGTGTCCGTGTCATCAATCCCTGAAACGGTGACTGTTGCCACGGCTGTTTTGCGTGTTAGCTCCCGCGCGTTACCGTAGGGGTGGATGATGTGCAGCGACAGCAGCAGTTGATTTCAGACCTCACAGCGCCGTTTCCAGGACTTTCTGATGTAAGAAGGCAGGTTGCATTGACTGACACGACTTCCTGGATCAAGTTCAATTTATCGTCGCTTCGCCGCCATAAATGAAAGACAAAAGGATGATGGATTTTTTTTTTCTTTCTTTCCTTCCAACTAACAAACAGTGAGATTACAAAAGCGAGCGCCTGCGGGCGCGCTCGTCTCCCCCACAGTTGGCTGCTCCTGTCAAAACTCAGAACCTGCTGCTGGATTGGTAAATAGATGCCACCGGCGCTATGGTTGCATCCCTGCTTCAGGCACCAACAAACCAATTAGACAATTGCAGCTTAGGAAAATAAACAAATAAAAACCATGGTTAGGGTGCAGTGAGAAAAATACATCCAGTACCAGAGCCACAGGCCCAAATAGAGTGTAAACAACAACCTTTCACCTTCACCTTCTACCAGAACAACCAATCTAGCTAGTTAGTGAGACCAGTGGAGAAAATTGAACTTGGTGTATTGTTCAAGGTGCCAGTTTGAAATGATTTGTTTTTTTGCATCATCCTGTATTGATCCTGCTTGAAGTAGGATGAGCATTGTCTCAGTTTTAAGATGTTAATTTGGTCCAAAGTGGGCCAAGAAAATGATCACCAGACTGAATAGTTTAAGCAATAATAATAAACTGCCAAATATCAGTATTTTCATATAGTTCTGAAAAGGAAAATGATATCCAAGTTTCTTGCTTCTGCCTTTAGTTTGACGGCCATTACCAAATATAACACAACAACAAATAATATAGTTTAATATCTGTGCTATAGTATGTTTCATCACAAAAACGACAATAAGCAGCTTTTTAGCTTCTGATGGCAATTATTTAATACATCACAGACACACAAACGCTTTATCAATCTACTCATGAAACTTAAAGCAACGCTTCTAAAGTTAACAAAAATAATAAATGATTATAAAATGTCTTAACAGTATTAAATATTTGACGCCTCAATCAGCATTACCTGTAACTACAGGAGAAATCCAGGCTTTTCTGTTCACACTAAATTCTGACTCGTCTGTCTTAATGTTACAAAAATTAAGACTCATCTGACATTTTCTAATTTGTTATTGTCTGTGTGAACTGTAGACTCTGTAAACTTTTTAATAGAGTTAATTGCAGGGTCTGTAATAAACTGCATTTTAATTGAAAACAAAATAAGCAACATTTTTTATTCAAAAACCTTTTTTGCTGCTTTACTACTGAATAAATAGACGTATGATCTCAACAACAAAGATAGTTGTTTTTAATCTGTTATTTAGATTATTGTACCATCAAACTGGTGCAAAGTGAAATTTCCATTCAGCTTTCCGGTGTTTCAGAAGCTTCTTTGAAAAAAAACATCTTTAGAAATGCGGACGCTGACATTAGTGTTAAGGACGTTTGTGCTCCTGCAACATGCTTAGCATTGAGATGCTATTTAAGACTTGAATAGCTTCACTGATAGGCTAACTGCTGCTAGCACAACTGGAACACAACAATAGTCTGTTCCAGCGTCCAATCAGATCACCTTTTGAAGCAGAAAATAACCCCTGGTGGGTTGACAGAAGCGCCGTTGTTGACAGTCGCTGTTGTTAGTGAATGTTGTTTGTGTGTCAAATTCACTGTCGTACTTGAAATGTAAATATTTTACCAAGGTTCTGGCTGGAATCTTTGTATATCCACAACAACAAAAAAAAACATTATTTTAACATGTTAATATCTCTGACTAACCAAAACTAAGGCATTTAATTAACCATTATTAGCTAACAGAAGTTGCCTAAGAGTTAGCCCGGTCTCTGTGTGGTCATCATCTGCTGTAGTTCAAAAGGTTGGGAATCTAGATATGATTTTCTGCCCATCTTGGCTACAACAAGTGGCTTCTTGTTCTTGGGCTACTGCTGCTGTTCTATCATCCAGGCATTTTTGTTCATAAAAACACCATTCTATTGCAACTTTCCCTTTTTTTGTGCCATTTTCTGTAAATCCAAAAGGTGAAAATACATGTTTAAAGTTGCCTAAATCGTCTCTCAGCCTAACTCTTAGGTTTATTCTGAACTTCATCACCGGTAGAAGCTTAAATGCATTGACTTCCTGACATGAGATTGGTTAAATTACTGTTTGCGCTATCAAACCATTGAATAAGAGCGAACTCAGCTGGCTCAGAGAGGCTGCACAAAACCTGCACTGACTTTGACATTTGGATTGGCTGTAAAACTTCACAGGGCTGTTTTTCAAAGTTTTATTTTCCAAAGTTGACCCAGATGCCAACCAAGATGCAACGCATGTCGTCAACATCATGCACAATAACATGGGCGTGATGGAATAATTGATGATAAACTCCAAAAAGTAGTTTGTGGTACAGCCTCTTTCAGGGACTTAAAAGCACAGATCATCGTCAACATGAAGACCGACAGAAAAAAAATGACAGCAAAGCTTTCCAGGAACTCCAAAAAGTGCCTCCACTCATTATTATTCCCTCAGTCACCTCTGAGCTTCAGCCAAAAACAAACGAAGAGCTGCTTCCTTCCAGAGGGATTTAATTTTCTACACTGATGAACATGTAGGTCAGAGCCACTTAAGAATTATGCAGAGAAAGTCAAAAGTTTGTTGTGTTGCTTAAAGCAGCTCATCTCACAATTTCTCCAGCTGATGGAAAAGAAAGATGCTACGTCTAACTCTGGAATGTAAGTATCTCTAACATGAAACCTACAACACCTATAGACATTGTTTTTATGGCTTATTTTAGACCTAAATAATTTGTATTTGAAGATTACACAAATTATCATATATTTTCTAATTTTGGTTTGTATCTCCCCCAAAAAAAGAGCTAAAAGTGACTTAAAACCGCTCTGAAACTTGAACGACTCCTCCTTTACCTTTATGCCCTAAAAGTACATTAAGAAAATATAAACATGATAGAAAAGATTGAGGAGAATAGTAATGGTCATGCATGCTGTCCTCTAACTTGATCTAAAGAAAACATCAAGTCGTATCTGCGTCTCCAGGGATGGGTTTGCATAGTGTGTGATCAGTGGGAGATTCAGGGGCATGCAGAGAGGGGCCTATCATTCCTGCCATGTTGTGACAGAGGGTGCCAGCTGCGATGCTCGGTCTGCTGAGCGACAGAGTGTCACGGCATGGCTTGACTGGCACAATGTGAAGAGGGGCTTCCTGGAGGCACTAATGTGATAGGATCCATCTCAGCAGCCTTTCAAGCACTCGGCTTCAGCCGAACTGTCTGCGGGCTTCAACAATGCCCGGCCCCTTCTGCGTGCACATGACTAGTTACTAAGCAGATGTTGGGCCATTTGGGTCCAATACAAAACGCTTGACGAGACTCTTGCGTTTGATGCCTTTTCTAGTAGGGCATCTTGAAAAGGTGCGGCTTGATAAAAATCACCAGAGACGTGAGACTCGACTTGGCTTTCTACAGCAGTGACCTGTGAGTTCCCTTGGAATCGAAGCCGGCTGATGTCTTGCGCCAAACGAAGCGCGTTGCAAGTCTGACTGTGTGTGTGTGGAGGGCAGACCAGTTCGCTGTTCGTGCAATAGGTCGCATTGAGACGGCATGCAGGAAGCCAGAACTGCCAAAAATGTTTGGACATTATGGAGAAGTTTTCTTTTTCTAAGAACCAATTGTAACAACTAGGAAGACAAATATCCCCCTAGGAACGCAGTTCTCAGGTCCAGAATTGCTAAATACAAACTACACTCAGTAGCTGCTATGCAGGGAGTTCACAGTAATGTCTCCAGATGTTCCCAGAGTCCATCTGGGAGGTACAGCAATCAGAGCAACCATAGCATAACAGGCAATTGGCACAAGCTTGTAAAATGAAAACCTACATCTATGAGCTACACCTCAGGCTTAGTTCTGCCAATGAAAAAAACTCAATGAAAAGAAAACCAGACTATATATTTATTTGAAAACATATGTATATGAACAAAGAAAAGATTTTCCAGCTGTTTAAAGTTTTAAAAACAGACATTCGGCTTTATTAGAAGTTATAAATAAATGGAACTAAAATCTTGATGAAGCAAAAGTTTTTAAAAAAGAAAAGAAAATATCCGATCATAAAAGCAAGTGACCTGAAAGTGACCTAAAACTGGAGTTTATGTCGCTGGCGATGTTTGGTCTGTTCTTCCAATCTCATCGTTGCCCAATCTAGAGCGCTCTCAACCATTAGCTGACTCTTGGCTCTTAATGTAGCCATCGTAGCGACGTTATTCACTGTGCGAGAGCAGGGAGGGTTTCACAAGCTTAAAATATTGAACGCGAGAACTCTTAAGTTCACGTCAGAGGAGCGCGAGCCATTTTCCTAAATGGAATCCCAGTAATCCTCAGCTCCATCCGTCCTCACAGGCGGAGCCGACACGCGCACAGACGTCTTCCACACGGATCCAAACGAAGCCGAGTGGCTTTTAATTGAGGCGGAGCCACGGCTGGCGAGTGAGTCGCACGTCCTTGTTCCCATAAGTTCTGGCACTGCCAGAAGGCAGCCTAGTTGCAGCTGAATAGTTCTTCCTCTCTGAATCCATTAGGAAAGACGCTATTTCACATAAAACACTCCACACAGACGAGCACAAACACACACAGAGACCCAACTGGGGGAGGAGGAGGAGGAGGAGAGAGTTTTTCATGGAGCTAAGTTTGTGTCATTTAGCAAGGCTGGGTTTTCAATATTTTATTCACCGCGCCACACATTATTGTTTCACAGAGTGCGGATGAATCAGACAGGGAGAGCTTTTAAATTTCAACTTAAGTGTTATTAAAACAGACAGAATCAGATCAGGTTGAGGTGCTACTTCAATGGAAGAGGCACGCTGGAGTTTAATTGGGATAAAATGTCACCTTCCTAATGTGTAGAGATAACAGTAACCAAAGTGGTCATAGAGTGGGGAGCTACTTAGGCACCTCATCTTAGCCAAAAGGAAAAGAAAAGGAAAGAAAAGAAAAGAAGTCACGTCATGCTTAAAGACTTTTTTTTATTCTTGACGTACTTTTTTTGATAGAAAAATAAATCGCTGGCATTAAGGAGTGACATTTTTATTTGCTCCATCTGTTGTAGGTTTTTACTGTGTGAAAGAGTGGAAGGAAACAAGAGCAACAATTACCTCCTGCGGGGCTTTGAAAATGCAACTCTGTTTGCTGAGCAACCGGGAGTGGGCCGACTCCATCAATCTGAGCCAATGAAGAAAGGGAGTCTGAACACATACATGCACCCTAAATCAGACGGCACACAGCTGCAGTGGATCAAAGGAAGAAAAAGGAAAACCTTCCGGTTTCCTTTAAACAAACAGTTCCCCACGTTGGGGCGGCTTGTGAATCTCTTGCTGATTCATTTGTTTACTAGAAATGCACCAGAGGTCGGAGTGACTTGGAGGGCGCGGCGGTCGGAGGTTCAGTGCGCCTCGATGGAAGCGGCGGCGCGGCTCTGGAGCATGATGAGCGCGCTGTTTTGACACTCATCTGGACCTCCTTGTTAACTCCCCCACAACAGATGTGATGCGTTCAGACAGGCCTGTGCGGCGTGCGAGCGGGGGCCCGGTCGGATTCAGGCTGCAGAGCGGCGTACTTGAAGGATTTAACATGAATATGCTCTCTTGTATTTCCCCAATGTGGCCAAACAAGAGAATTAATGGCATATTAGAAAGGGGGGGTTTTCGCACGCAGGGTAGTGGAGAGGGTCTACCTAAACGCTGAGAAATTCAAACCCGACTGACTCGAATGTTAAATTGAGGACCATCTGTCACAATAACAAATTGTGCTAGATAATAAATTGTCCTACAAATTATTGCAATAAACAATAATATTGTTGTTTTGAGACCATTTTCAAGCAATGTAACAGTAAAGACACAATAACGCAAGAACACACAGATCAGTAAACTTTACATTCTAATGAACATTTAACACTGGAACTGGAAGATATTTTGAATATCCATCATAATAAAAAAACAACTAATCAAATTATTTATTGTCCTTCAAAATAAGAGCAAATTGAAACCAAAGCACCAGACTGAAAACTTTTGTCATCCAGTTTTTGGTAGAAAGTGAGAAAAAAGAAAAACTAAAATCAAATGGAAATTATAGGGCATTTTAATTTATGTGATTGATTGATTGATTGATTGATTGATTGATTGATTGATTGATTGATTGATTGATTGATTGATTGATTGATTCAGGCTTGCACAGGACGTGTAGAAAATTATTGGAATCTCTCTTAAAAGACCAACAAATCCTGCCATTGTCACTGAAATAACTAGAAACCAACAAAAGTAATAATAAATAAAAATTTACTGAAAATTAACCTATGAAAATCAGACACTGCTTTTGAATTGTAGCTAAGACCCTTGACCCGCAACTGACACCAAGCTTTTAGACACAGGCAGCACATTTTTCTCCAGAACGCCTTGACAGTTATGAAATTTCACCCGGCACAGATTCACGATATCATGATCCAGAACTCGACCCAGCCTCCTGAATGTTTCACAGCAGGGACGGCGTTCCTTTCTTGGTATGCTTCGTCTTAACATCTGAACATAGAGTTGATGCGCCTTGCCAAAAAGCTCCAGTTGTGTCTCATCTGTCCAAAATATGGTCTACCAGAAGCTTTGTGGTTTGTAAATATTCCAGTTTCGCTTTTTTATTATTTCCTTTCCCACTTTGGCTCAGTAAATGACAAATGGAGAAATCTAACTGTGATGTACTTTGACCTTGAGTTCACCTTTAATTTCTTTAAAATTAATTCGTTATATTGTTGTTTCTTTCTCTTTAATTTGTCATTAACTTTCTTTTTGTGCCCATCAATTTATTTTTAAAAAGAAATCACAAGTGACAGAAAATATTTTCAAATGCTTGCATTTGTTTCAGTCGTCCATTCTGGAAGTTGACTTGAATTTAAAGTATAAGTAAATTCAAGCTGTGAAACAAAAGAAGGCTGGCCCTGGGGGTCTGACATCACTCTGATCTACGGAGGCCTAAAGAGTGCATTGGTGAAAAAAATAAATCCAGATATTCCAAAAGATTAAATCATCATAAAACATCAAATTTAATTAGTTAATAAAATCAATTAATCGCTCAATACTAAACATCCAGCCAGATGATCAAAGTGTACGAGTTAGAATGGTCTACTCAATAAATTTCAAATGCTACTGGATCTGACGTGCCACACAAAGAGAACATGAGAACATCCTGGTCGTTCCAGGATCATGTCTAAAAAACTTTAACTGTGTCCAAAAACAAAAAGCATCCAATATGGAAGACGGCAAGAGAACAAATGGGAATTATATAACAATAACATTTCATTATCCACCATCACGCCACACAGAATACTGACTAAGGCAAACAAAAGTTTCCTCTGATGTCTCTGAAGTACTGCTGCAAGTTTGCTTGAACGATGCTTGGATTTTTATGAATGAGCGCCATTCCGTTTTCATTCTGCAAGATTCCTTTTTCCAGACAATCCGAGCGCAAAACGCTGCATTTCAGGAGCGTTTGTTACTCGTTTGCTCGCAAGAGCGGAAGGTTATTGTGCAGCGGCTGCAGTGGAGCTATAGCACGAAAGCTGGCCTGTGAAAAAAACAAAAAACATACACACACACACTCTGCTGTTACGCTGCAGAATACTGTATTAAAGAGGTCGGTACTGACTGACAGGAGCAGCTGGGCAGGGGAAAAGGTCAACCAGAGTTAATCAACTACAATCAGCATCAGATGAGACGGGGGGTGAAGGAGGGGTCGGCACGAGTTTCTGTGTATGTCAAGGAATCAATCAAATGAAGCTAAATCTCCTGCACACGCAAACGGTTCTGATGGCCAAAGCATAAAAGGCCATGGAGATAAGAGAAAACCCAGAGTTGCATCAGAAATGGATTCAGAGAAATTCAGATTAAAACGCGTCGGGAGAACGCGTGCGCACAAAACCCTGAAAGCCTGCACAACATTCAGGCTTTCAGCAACTTTGATCCCGAAAGGTAGAACAACTCTGACGGCCCGGCCCGGCCCGGTCAGGGGTTGGCCCTCACGCAGCTGTACCAGTACTCATCCATTTTTAAACACCTGCTGACAAAAGCTTTCAGACTCCAGCTCTAATATAGAAATCCACATTTTTCCCTCTAAGAAAGATATGCACTTCAACTATATTCTACGCTGGGGAAAAAAAGCACATGCAGCAGTTTAGAGGACCAACTGCTTCGCTCCTTCACTTTTCTATATACTTGAGTGTTTTAGGCTGAAGACTCAACAAGGATGATTTCTAATCTCTACAAATACTGTCCTGACTTTGTAATTGAGAAACTCATCCATGTTTTTATCTTTAGTCGCTTTGATTCTTCACAGTGTCTTCACAGCTCTGCAGCAGCTGACCCAGAACGCTGCTGCTCGAGTTCTCACTAAAACCAGGAAGATGGAGCTCATCTTCAGAGAACAGACTTTAAAATGATTATTTTAGTTTATGAATCACTGAATAGCTTAGCACCACAGCAGCATTAAAGATCTGCTGCTGTTGTATCAACCTTCCAGACCTTTGAGGTCTCTGGTTCCGTTTCTGCTCTGCATCCTCAGAACCAGAACCAAACACGGAGAAGCAGCATTCAGCTGTAGTTGACAACACATCTTTGGTTTTCCAAACTGGTGGAAAAACCTGTCGGCTCTCAACAAAGCAGCAAAATTTGAAAGCATCGAACTGAACCAGTTCAAGAGCGAGCGTTATTTCAGAGGAGGACCATTATCGGGAGAGACGCAACAATCAAGAGTTTTGTCATCAAATTCGGCTTCCTGGTTTGTCTTCATGTTTTATTTTCATGTAAATTACAATAAAAAATTAGAACAGCATTCGTCTGCTTAGGGGAAGAAGCAACGTCACACAGTGTGTATGTGTGAATGAGGAAAGCTGACATTCACTTACAGGTCATATGTCATTTCTATGTTTCTGAGTCTATGCTGAGGCTGTGGAGCACTTCTTCTTTTTGCTCTGTCTTACGTCTTTACCAGTCCACAGGTATTCTGCTCCACTCTTCATGGATTAAACGTTCCAGTTGTCTCAGGTTTGTTGGGTTCCTTCTCCAGATGTTTAACAGGATTTAGATCAGGGCTCACAGAAGGCCGGTTCAGAATAGTCCAATGTTTTGGTCTTAGCTGTTCTTGGCTGTTTTTAGTCGTTTTGGGTCAGCATCCTATTGAAAAACCCTTGAGCCGCAGATTAAAACTACTGGACACACACTGCTTAATTTATTTATCTACATGTTCAGGGATCAGTCGAAGAAGCAGGAATCTGACCATCGTCCCATGACCAGAAAACACCTGCTTCCATCCTGAGCCTCGCAGGACAACTAAAAAAACTCAAGATAACCGTTTTCTGAACGTTTGACAGCTTTGAAAACATTACAATTATTATCAGATAATATAATTTGTCTCTTACATAATCAGGGAGGCCAGGGTAGCCCTTTAGTAGGAAGTCTTTCTCTCACTTTCACCAATGAAGAAAAACATGTTCGTTAGACAGTTATTGCCATGGCGATGGACTCATCAGCCTCGCTCTGGAGTGTTTACCCATGTTTAAAAGAAGTACATGCTAATGTTAGTGTAACAGTGTTAAGGTTTTGGAGGTAAAATTGACCTCAAAAGGGAAGTAATTCTGCTAAGCTAAGCAGCTGCTGGTTGTATGTATATATCGGTATCAGGATGTCTTCTGCGTTTCCTTTTTCTCGCGGTTTTACAGTGAAACACTGCAGGTAGCACTAAGTGATGGATATTAAGAACATCTTTTTCTGTATTGAAATGGACTTGTATGGATTTCATCATAAATCTAAAAGTCCAACAAAAGCAGGATGCTGGCAAACCTGAGACGACAAAATCAACTGTGAAGCCAAACTGGTTTCAAAGTGACCTGAGGGCAAGAAAGGAAAGATTTAGGAGGCCATTACAAAGCCTTGCTAAAAAAAAAATCAAACAACAACAAAAAAAAAAAGACTGAGCAAAGTTGAAAAGGTGGCCTTCAAATCGGACTCAATAATATCTGGCTCTGAAGAAGGAATGGGCCAAAGACTGAGCTGCCTACTGTAGGTTGAATCTGCTGGTAGGACTTCCTAAACTTTTGACACAAAGTAATACAATTTAAAGTCAATTCAAATGCAAATGGATGCAGACTTCTGAGAAGGAACAAAAGAAATAGTAATAGTAATAATGTGTTAATAATAGAAACTCTTTCATTTTGTTGAAATCTGGCAAAGAGAAAGAATTATGAAAATGCCCCAATGCTAAAATAGTACATATTGTGAAGTTACGTACAATTGTACAAATGACTAAATCAACGGGACGTCAGCACAAACACCTCTCTGCTGTTCTTCCTGGAGTCCACACCACAAATATTACAGTAAAATTATATATATAGTTTTAAAAACATACAAGAAAACATACAGAAGTAATCGAGCACTTTCATATTCTGTCATGTTGCAACCAAATACTTCAATATTTTATTGAGATTACATTTGTTTTTTTGTTTCTTTGTTCTTGTCACAAATTTCCAACTGGACTTAGATCTGACTAAAACATGATTTTTTTTTGTTATTTTTTTTAAACCATTTCATCTTGGCTACATGTTTAAAGTTGTTGCTAAGATGGAAGCTGAAAATTGCACTTCAAAAAATTTTTGGAACTTTGATAACCATCTAAATCTGCTTTAAACTTCCTCACAGTTTTATTACTCAGCTGTGTTTCTTGGTCTTCATGTTGCTCTGAAAAATATGCCATGATGTAAGAGCTTCATATCTGTCGACATCAAAAGTGATTGATTTATTTTAGATATCTGAAATACTGCCAAACTGGTGACATAACCTTTCCTGCTTTATCCACAGTTTTCACTCAAAGCCATTGTTTTATATTGTTTAAAGAGTATTAAGTTACTCAACAGGTTGTTGCTAGGTAACCAAAGAGTGAGTGAGTTAGTTGATGCTAAGCTGTGAGAGGTTGAGCTACAGTCTTCCCTCTGTCTAAATCCCCCAGAATGCTGTGTGGTTCTGGATCCAAGTTGAGTGAAACTATTGAATATCAGACGTTCTATCTATAGATACTGATGACGTGTCTATTACGACATATACTGTTATTGATCTATTGCCTGCCTCATACAAACGTAACCTGGACTGAACTCAAATACACAACGCCCTTGTTGTATTTTTTTTTTTTTTTTTTTTGGAAGAAACTCTCGACACCATGTAATAACTTGAGTTGCACTTCATGACTGCATGCGGATCTACAGATTCCAATAAAAACACACTGAAGGTTGCGGTCATAACGTGACAAAATGTGAAAACGTTCAACTGTAGCGAGGAGACGCACATCAACACACTCACTCGCCTCATTCCTCTTAACACGTATAATTTCAAAGCCACAATGTTCACTTCCTTTCTTATGGTATCTGCTGTTTCTTCAGAGTGGGGCAATAATTCTAACTTGGTTGATACCAGCACCCCCCCGCCATCCCACCCCTTTGGTTGTTCTAACCACAAAGCCGAGCGAGCCTACACCAAAGGACGTCAGCGCCAGCAGCCGTCGTCCCTTTTCTCTCTTTGTCTCGCTGCGAACTTCCCTGAAAACACCAGGTTCCTCAGACTATTTGCGAACCAAACTTCGTCTTGCGCCATTTCCCACAACGACGCCGTTTCACATTTGAACCCGACCGCAGTTGAGAGTTTTCCCTGCACATGAATAAAGACTAGTGCGCGCGCACACACATACATGCACACACGCAAGGCCCATGGATCTAAGCATGTGCATCTTGTATGAGGGCACAGAACCTCGTCTGTACCTAAATGAAACGCAATGTCAATAATTTACCATCTTAGCTCTGTTTTCAGTCTTATGTATGCCTCCTTCAATAAATAACGAAAACAGACAACATTGAGACATGGGAACAACACAGGAAACATCTACAGAATGAGCCTCAGAACACCTCTCAGACTTTTTAAACTTCAGTAACCTTTTCTCCGCCGTGTGCACAGTCCTTACTGATTGCAATCCTTTCAGGTATTACAGTTTGCCTCAAATATTTCACTGGAGAAATGATCCGCATGCTGCCCTAAGCCCCAAAGAGCTTCCCCAGTCTAAACACAATTGCTTTGGAGGGGCTTTTTCTGTTCTTTTATTCACATGTCCTACATTTATTGTGTGTCAAATAATTTAGTTAAACTGCCCAAGGCTTTGACTTTTTCCAAGTTGCTCTTAATATCATTTCGTATCGACTAATGATTTAGGTCAGGACTCATTTTGTCATGGATGTATTTCTGTCAGCATACATGTTGGTATGTTTTCTACAGGGAAAATCTGTCCATGTCAATAACTAGTAGCATCTGTCCAGTTTCCCTGAGCATATAGCTTCAGGCTAAAGCAAGGTTCATCACTGACTCGTTCATCTAGGCCTCAGGGTTCATTTCGCACATCCAAAACTTTTACCATTCGGTCCAGACCGAACTCGCGCCACCTTCCACTCTATTTTGTAATTGCGCATTTTCCATAAAATAAGAAATGTAATCAAAATTACAAGTGAATAAGACTTACTTGCGTGCCTCGTGGCTTGTAGGGCGAGCTGCTCTCCAAGTCTTCCAGGATGCTGGTGAGAGAGTCAATCTCTGCATCTAGGCTGGAGCGCCTCTCCTCCAGAGTCTTCTCAGGTCGTTTCATCTGAGAGAAAACAAAACACACCCGGCTTTAGAGAACGACTGACAAACTGCAACCCAAATGTTGGACTTTTACAATGACACAGAGTACGAGCATATGAACCGATGATGTGACATCCTCTGCGTGCTGTGCTGTGCGTGCTCCACTAATACCCTCAGCTTTTAGTGGAGAGAGCAGCTGAAACACCAGCCATTAAACTTTGTGACGTTTGACATAGAGTGCAAAGTTATGCAGCAAGATAGGTTTTTCACTCAGTTTTAACCAAAGACAATAACTGAAATTGTGCTAAAAAATTACAAGCATAGACATTAATACGTAGAAGCTTCATTGGGCGCTGAGTCGTACGTAAAAGCGTCTTCTATGTGGCAGCAGGGCGATTGGAGTTCCTTGAGTCCTGTGCTGTGTGGACTTATTTCAACTGTTTTACGAAACAAACTGGATTCATTAGGATAACCTTCCCCAGGTAAGGATGAAAGATCAAAATTACTTCACTTTGTAGCCAGAAATTTGCTTCTAAACAACCCAAAAATATATCTTTTGTAGCTAAATTGGCCCAAAATAACCGCTGATTGTTAGCGTAGCAGCTAACATTTTCATACTGTTTTCTAATGAGAGAGAGTTGGTGAGAAACTGCTGTTAGAGGGGAAGTTCATTAAAGACCAGGGGATTTTGTGAGGAACGATCAGTCAGTATCAGAGCCGGAGCTGCTGTTCTCCAGTCTGTTTCCCAGTTCAGCTTCACCATGTCGGTATTTAGCTATAAAGACATTACTAGTCAGAGCCCAACATGCTGAAAATGTATTTTTCTGAATGTGAAGGAAACATGTATTTTCTATTACACTTTTGGATAAATTATTTTATTCTTGGTTTTAGCATGTGAACCAGGACGTCTCAGAAGTCATTGCGTCTCCCAGTGTGACCAGCAAACTGAAGCCTGTGATCAGTGTTCCCAGTATAATAAATAAATGTTTTATTTATTATACTTTTTTTTTTTGCTTTTTGTGTATTCTTAAATATGTCAAGCTGAAGTATTAGCGTCCTGCCCTGCGACAGACTGGCGACCTGTCCAGGACGTACCCTGCCTCTCGCCCGGAACGCCAGCTGGAGATAGGCACCAGCAACTCCCGACCCCATTAAGGGACAAGGGTGAAAGAAAATGGATGGATGGATGGAGAATTGTTTCCACTCTTTGCTGTCAATAGCAGAGTTGGCAAACTGTAATAAATATCTATTCTCTGGAAAAATGTAAGAAAAATATGTAGTTTAATGTTTGACAGTGAATAATTTATAAATAAAAAGTCATTTCTCAATGTATAAAAAGTAAATACAAGAAAATTATTGGTTTCTTGTCTTGAAATGTTAAAGTACATTAAATTATGGAATTATGCAAATATATTATTTAATTAAACACTGTAAGTGTGTCTGTTCATCAATTTCAATATAAAAATTATTAGAATCATTTCTATCAAATAAAACATTGTGCTCTTTATTCAGAAATGCCCCAAAACAATTAAATAATCACATCAAAAGTTAGAAACTCTGTCTTTAATAATTTCTTTGATTGCCAAATATATTAATGCGCATGAGAAAATGTGTCAATGGCAGGTAGAACGGCATTTTATAAAGTTCGGTCCATTCACTTGCAATACCTTACTGCCATATGTTCCACATTCAATATGGCGGACACTGTTACGTATCGCAGCAACGGGCCCGCCTGCTCCATGAGGGATCTATGTATTATTGTCTATGGTTACAAGCTTAAATATCAACGAGTCATATTAAAACAAAGAGCAGACATGCTAGTATTAGCCTGGCTGGTGGCTAGCACTTAAGCTAGCCCCTCTTTATGAAAAGCAGAGTAGATAGATTGTGTTGGAGTAACGTGTAGCCCATCCTGAAGAACCTGCAGTTGGGACAAAGTGTCTGTCAGGTGTTGGTTCAATTAGGGACTAAAGTTGCAACGTTTGTTACATTTTCAGTTGATATGGTTCTCTTTCACACTACTCTATGTGAAATGATACAAACTGTTTCAAAGACTTCCTCGCTTGTGGTGGAGCTGCACTGAGAACTACTGAACGAAACATGAACACAACTTCCTTATTCACAAAATGTAAACAAAAATGGAGAGGTGTCAGATTTTAGACATTCTAAGCATTTTTGTCTTTGGTAAAAGACCAGGAGCCATTTCTCCTGCTAACGTTAGACTCTTGTGTTTGTTTTGGTTGTATTTACCAAGAATGCCCTGCACTATAGAAATGTCCTGCTTTTGGAGCGGTGTCCGGTCCACTTGCGTTCATATATGCATTCAAAACACACCAGAGTTCACTTCGACCGATCCAAGACTTGGGTCTTCAGGCCGACCAGAGTTCTCTTTTTCAGGAAGAGTTTTATTGCTTTTTCACACCTCCCCATATGAGCTGGACTTTCTAGAGAAACAAACTAGAAATGCATATCAAGGACAACCTTGAGAAGAATGCTTCTCTGGCCAGAGTTCTCCTATGTGGCTAGCCTTGACTAATGTTGGTTAGCCACATAGCCGACATTACTCCTATTTCTATCGGATAAACATTGCCCGACCTCCAGTTCTTCTGGACGGGTCCTCTGTTAAAAATAAGATGATGCTGTTTGTCTGGACATACCTCCATCCAAACATGGCTCTTTTTAGGCTTTTTGCTGGTAACATGTCTGTCTGAAAAAAAGCTGAGTGCGTCCTGAATGCCGGGACACATGGCATGTATAATTAACTCACTAAGCTTTACAAAGAAAAGAATGCTGGGAGGGGGAATCTATATTCAATGTGAAAGCCATGTTTACCGTGTTACTTCCATACTTTTGTTCTTTCACCAGCAAGTTACATTTTTAAAACGCGCTATTGGCCCCTGAGCTGACACCAGCTTAACATTAGATCTCATTACTAGAGAATTAAATGGATTTTTATTGGAAAAACAACTCAACACTGTCTGTGTCCCGATATCGACATTTAAGAGGCATCCATCAACTGGCCAGAGATTGGGATTAGCCTTTTTCCTGTTGCCCGGCGGCAATTGATAACTCAAGGACTAAAAGACAAACGTATATATATTATTCATTAAGTGCAACACAGCTAAAACCTTTCACCATTTTCAGTCCATACATTGTTTGCAACAATTCACAAAAGCTACCTATTAGTTGTCTTTGTCGACACATAATTACTACAACCACAGCAACACAATTAAGTGTTAAAAGCAGCTATTAAATAGTCAATAGTTTTAAAGAAAGTCTGAGTCTTAAATTCAGACTTCAGACTATCCCAGATCCAGATCCAGAAGAGACAGAGTTATGAGCGATTAGGCTGCTGAAGATTTAATGTGCAAACAGGGCTGAAACAATTAATTGGATTAATTGTGATTTATCCATTATTGAAATTATTGTCTAATTCAGTAATCGATTAACTGGAGTTAACTGGAGCATGCAGACTCTGAAACAGGCCATTTGCTGAAAGAACAACACAGTCAGAGCAGTAATTAAGCCAAACCTATACAAAAAGCAAATACATTGCTTTCCAGTTATTAATCTGTTAAATGACAAAATAGTGAACAGGTCAGGTCTACATTGTTAAGACGAGCAGAAGGAGCTTAACTTTTCACATGTTGATGATTGAAGCAATATGTTTAGCTGCAGATCCATCCTTTACTACAAATGATCAAGTGATCACTAAAAGAATGCTGTGTCATCGCATTTCAGGCAATAAAATGTTTATTTTCATATGTAGAAAATAACTGAATTACTTCTTTATTTGCATTTTTATGTATTTTTAATGTTGTATTAAAATTAATAAAGTGGTTAAATATAGTCTGCAATATGTGCCAGTTTTTTAACTCATCGATGGATTACTCATCAGAATTATCAAAAGAACAATCGACTACTAAAATAATTGTTAGTTGGAGTCCTAATCTGGAAATAACTTCTAAATAATACATATTTGATGCCACCTCTTTTTTGTGATTTCTTGACTAGTTATTGTTTGTTCTCCTTAAGAGTAGAGGACAGGAAGTGCTTGATATGCAAAGGCCCTTTAAGCAGATCAACATCAACAACAATCTTATAAAGTTTGGAGACAAGTTTGATGCATAAATTGGAATAAACTTGGAATTCATTCACTTGTGTTGGAAGAATGTAGCATATTTATAAACTTAGAAAAAAAATCTGGTATTATTTAAATCTGGAATGATGTAAGTCCGACCTCAAAGGAAACGGGTAATTGGTCTCTGCCAGGAAAATCCTGATTGGTGTACGTCCGATTGTTATAATTTCCTTTCTTTTCTTCGAAACTTTCAAAATCCAAGTCTGTTAACCTAAAAGAAAAGATTTGAGCTAGACAGGGATAAACTGCCTTTAATAGTTCACGTCAAAGCCTTCAACAAGCTCAGAGCAACTCTGTCTCTGTACCGCACAAAGACACTCTCCCCTCCTTTGACTTTTGGATTACGGTTTTCAAAGTTCCCGTTTCACCTTGACCTCACGCGATCCTCCCGAAAGCTGCACATCAATCGTGGAGACTTCTTGGAGGAAGAGGCGGTGAGAGGGAGAGCGCGCGAGAAAGAGAAAAAGAAAGAGAGAGAAAGAGGTTTTCGCAAACTTGGTGCACTTTTCACCTCCAGCTTCTTCCTGCTCTTCCATTAAGAAGCGACACGATCGCCACGATCCCAGCCGGGGAGGATTCAATCAGAGGCAACAGCAGACGAGATTAAAGCCGGATATTTTCTAACTAATATTGTCACCCCATCTCCTCTTAATGGAGACAAGAAGCGCCGTGTTTGTGGGGGAGCTCGGCTTGAAAGCATCACGAACGCTACAACAGTGCCTACTGATTTATTAATCCACACATTTCCGGGTTTTCTTTTTTTTTTTTTTGCCTTAGAGAAATATGCTACCTCATCACATCATACGACCCCTAAATATTCCAGTAGAAGAAGCACAAATATTGTGACTGTGATATCTGGGAAACACTTAAACTGACGTGACCATTAGTGGCAGGGATTTCTGCTAAATTCCCGGGAATTTCTCCACAAAAATGACAGATGTATTTTTAGGGCCTCTGAATCGCGCTCGTGACTGCAAGACGACTTCTTGCAATTGCCTGCGGGGGCTTTTTCAGTTGCTTGGATCAATGACTGCTTCTCATTCTAATGTTATGTGTTTGGATTACCTGTCACAAGCCATTAAGGAGGCAGGGCCTGCCTCCATTTGGAGCCGAGCGTCTCCCTAAAAACATCTGAGGCAGTCGCGAGTGGGGGGTAAACAAAGAGGCGCGCTAATGGCTCCGAACGAATCAACAAAGGAATTTACCCTCCTACCCCCCAATAAAAAAAATAGATATTCAAAAATAAAACAGCAGCCAAACTTGTTTAGGAGTGAAAACGAGGAGGAAGAGGGGAAGAAGTCGCAGTCTTTGTGGGAATTTACACGGATGGCGGCCAAGATGAGAGATTTGTCTTTCTGCGTGTCGTAATCCACACAAGTCTCTCTGCCTGGGTGATGAAGAGCACTTTTTCTGCCTTCTCTGACGTTAAACACAGTTTAATCCATGCGTTATTCATTTAGCATATAGGATTTCTCTGCTAGAGCCAAGAGAAAGACGTTCTGATTGATAGCCGTCGTCTTTTTTTTCCCGCCCGATAAAGAGGAAAAATGGAAAGTTGTGGTTTGGTTAGGGGATGTATAATTAGGGTAACAGTTCTGTATTAGGGAATTAGACTGCCAGCAAGTATCCTTTTAGAGGCTGAAGAGCAGAAAACGGAAAGTCCAAGATGAATAAAAGAATAAGAAGTTGGTAGCTGGCATGCATTTATTTATTTATATTTTTTAAATAAAGGCATTTAATGGGATTTTTTTGGGGGGTGGGGGGGGTGAAAGTTTCAATAAATGTATTTATACATGTGTATTTTTCCATTTGAGGCTTTGAGAGGAAAGCAGAAGTGAGAAAGCTTTGGGTACTTTGTAACGTTGACATTTCTTCTTACGACAGAAAAAAAGTTGACATTCTGACAGCAAGATTTTCTGAGCGACAAGGTCCGTCAGACCAAAATGTGTAAAGTCACATTTTGGACTCTTATTCAGGCTTTTCCGTCTGACGTGTGTTCAGAACGTGGTTTTCCTTTGCCTTGTTGCAAAACCAATGACTGGATCTTAATGGGTTGAGGTCTTGGAAATAGCACAGGTGGGACTTAGTCTGCCGTTCCTAAAAATGGAAATCAGTTTTAAGTAAAAACAAACAAAAGAAAAACCCTGTTATGCAGTTTTTATTTTGACTCGTTTCTAACCCCAAATTGCCTTGTCTTAAGTGTTTTACAGTCACCAATAATTATTCACTTTGATTTGTAGTTGAATATTTCACATTAGGGAATATTTATACATCAGGATTTTTCTATGCAGGGTTCTTCAGAGAGACTATGAACAGTTACTATCTTAAATGGCTAAAAAAATGTAAAGAGTGGATTAATCTTATATTAAGTTATATTATAGGAACAGTCGTTTTCCAGGCACATAGAAACTGCCATTCCAAGGAGGAGGAGTAAGTCCACCAAGGTGTTTTGCACCTTGCCATGGGAGTTTAAAAGGAATTCTCTAATGTGCACAAAAGAATCAAAGCAACACTTCAGGTATGTTTTTGGTTAAGGAATGACATTATAAGATGATGTAAAGCTCAAAAAAGTCAGTTTTACATAATACTGTCCCTTTAAAATCCATACTTTGTCTTTATCTCTCAGTCTCAGACTTGATAATATAACAAGTGAGGATAACAATTCCTTGATTCTGCAATAAAATGGTACTATGTGCCTGGAAGCCACATAATACTGTCGCTTTAAACCACAAGTAGAAAAGGGAGCAGTGCCATGAACCATGAACTGTGAGAACTTGCCCTACAGCCACTGCGACTATGTGGAGTTTTGAGGTTTTTCGAAATGTTCATATAGATTTCTAGTAAAGGAAGCTCGTTTGGTTGGGACCTCCCTGCATCCCTCTGAGCCGGGGCCAAATCTGAAGGTGGCGCAGGGAGGCAGATCTGCCGGCCGGCTCAGCCCCGCGTTGCTCCGGCTGAGCACAAATCCCCAACAGCACCTTACTCAACACGTTCTGTTATAATTTGGACAGAAAGCGTTTGGATCGCTGTTTCTACCCTCGCTGCTAACACCGAACAAAGGAATGTGAAGCACTCGGAGGATTTCTCAGCAGAGGTCAAGTGCTGAGAGAGTCGATGAGAGCTGGTAGGCCACATATCCCGGGGGGCCGCGGGGGGATAGATGCCTGTGGCTAAATGCCCGGGCTCCACCATTAGGTGTCAGGCTTCCATCCGTCCTGCATTAGAGCGGAGTGCGAGTCCCTGGGTTCTCTGCAGCTGGCCCCAGCTCAAACTGAAAGACAAGTTTTGCATTGGAGCTCCATGCCATCTCTGCTTTCTGTGCTGACCCTATGAGAGTCGACAGCCGACAGCCGACAGCCGACAGCCAACAGCCAACAGCCAACAGCATGCAACGCAGCGGCTCATCTTACCTGGTAATCGAACGAGTTATCCACCGGTGGAGGGGAGAAGGAACCGGGCGGTGACGGGAAACCGGTAAACTCTTCGGCAGGGGGCGGAGGGGGAGGGTAGTCTGCTGGGATGAAGGCGAGAACACACACGCACACACACAAAAAGAAAAAACAAAAACAGTTTATTAACAACTTCACATTTTTTTCTTCAAACTGTCACAATTATGTGAGTTTCTTCTGAACACAAAACCTAAAGAAAAAAACATTATTGGGGGCAGGAAAAGTAAAAGAATAAACATCTATGACTAGAGACTAGCAAGTACTTCTACTTAGTGAGTTTTACTCCAGAGAAGACTTTAGTGGCCCCCAAATCTGCATTTGACTAATTTATCAAAACTTGGTTAAACAGTAAAAGTGATCAAAAATCTGTTCTTTTAGTTGAAACGTTTTTTCTTTTGTTGTTTTTTTTCCACCAGCATTTGCTAATTGGAGTCGATTTTTGGAGAAAGTGACCAATAGTTTCAGTTCAGCTGTGGAGTTCTGCAGCTCCTCCATAGTGACCAAAGGCCCTTTTGGTCAGATTCTCTGAATAATTTGCTTTCCATGCTGAAAACCCTGTGTTGTTTTCATCATTTAATTATGTGCAACTGTGCTAGTCTATCCCAGTGAAATAACCAAATCTTTCGGTAACAACATGCCAATTTCCACATGCCAGATGTCGTTTCCCCACATAGTTTCAGACACGAGAACAGTCTATTCCTCTCATTCCAGTAGAGAGGTGCACCGTCGTTTAAATCCAGCATTTCTGCAAAGTGCTGAGAAATTAGCACTAACAGCTGAATTAATTGATTCATCTTTATTTGCCTGAACCGTTATCTGTCTCCAGCTGTAAAATCAAATCAGGCGTTTTCAAAGAGGTCACGGAGTTATTAGAGAGAGAAGGAGAGTGGAGGAGACAAAAGAAGCAGCGCCTCGTTATCCCTCGTCAATCGACTGACACACATAATTGCAGCAATTTGCTTAACTAAGAAGTAATAATCTGCAGTAAGCACGGGTGTCCCACCTCCCCTCCCCGCTCCCCGAGATTGAAAATGTAAAATGTCGTGTTACAAACCGGCACACAAGGTGTCTGCTCCGCTAGAGGACACGAAACATGCCAAGTGTGCGCTTCTGAAGTCCGCGCTAATCCAAGGATTGCGTCCCGCCACATGTTTCAGACGGGATAAGGAGGTTCCGTGCCAAATTAAATTCTGATTTGGCTCTTCTCGGCGCAACGACTTACACTGAATCATTTGACCGTGTACTTCTAAGTACCAAACCAGACATGAGCTTTGCAAATTAAAGGCTTTTATGGGGGACGTAATGGGAATTTGTTCCAACGCAGAGACTTTGATGAGTCCTGCTCAGAAATTCCATTTTCTTTTCCGTGGCTTTTATCTGTTTTCATTAGGATCTAATTGATGTCATCAGTGTAGTTTATCCAAGGCAGCTGACCAAATTAATTAAGCGCGGTCTTCGGGCTGCCTACGCGAAACGTGCAGCAAAGGGGGAAACGGAGGCGGGGAGATAATGCGGCGCGGCGCAAGCCGGACACGTCTGTGTCTCCACGCCGAATGGGGGAAAGAAATGCGAGCGCTGCATTAAACATTCCCGCTGGGCGTTTGAGGCCGTCCATGTGAATTGTTTATATAATAACCTTGTGACCTCCATAGGAAAAAAACCCCTCCAGAGTGTAACAGCTCCTCTGAACCTCTGGGACCGAACAGAAGACATGCCTCTCCACAACAAGGCTCTGCCTCGCCACCCTCCTCTTCCTCCTCCTCCTCCTCTTCCTCATCTTTTTTGAGAGAGTTTGTCGCATGTAACTTGTGGCTTAGAGAGAATTAGAACACTAAGTTCATGTCTATTTCTCTCAGACATCCAACATGTTTAGGACTTATCGTTTCATGGAAACACAAGAGCTGTAAATGTTTCAGAGACACATGATTTATTGAACAGGTCTTATGGTTTCTGCATGCGGAACAGGAGCTGCTAAGCGTCTTTGCTGAAAGGTTCTTGACCTTCTTTTCCTGCCGCCGCTCCACCTCGCCGCTCCAGACATTTAGGACCTGAACGCGCTTGTGCGCCGCCAGTGTTTGCGTTCCCCGCAGTCCCTTCGAGCGCAACCGTTTTCTCCCAAATGACTGCACTCGACCTTGGAGCCGTTTGTTGCCTACTCAGGGTCAGCAGAGAAGCAGTCGTTTAACCAGGAGCTGCGCCGTTCCCCCCGTTGAGTCACGTGTGATGTTACAGCTCATTTCCATAATTGCGCGTTTTTTAAAACGGAGCTGCGTGAAAATGTGTCGGCATCGAAAGTGCAACAAATGTATGTGCAGCGGTCCTTATGCCAGACGTCGGTTAAGGCCAATTAATTCGGTTGTGCTACATGGGAACAGACTCGTAAATGAAGTCTGTAACACTCAATTCGGTGAAAACACACAGAGGCCACAGTTTTATCATTGCTAGCTAAGGGAATAAACTAGCATATGAGATGGTAATGCAATTTTTAAATGATAACTCTAATACTTCAAGAATTTCTATTCAAATCTTAGTGTTTTCTCATTTGACAGTCCGGTAAGTTCGGTTGTATTGGGGACTAAAACTGAAACATTTGTTCCACTTTGAACTGGTGCGGTTTCCTTTCACACTGCGCTGAGTCAAACTAAACCTGTGAGCAACCTGTTCCCCTCCTGGCTTGTGGTGGCGCTGGACCAGGAAATACTGAAGGAAGCGACACAAAACCTCTCAAGAAGAAATTAGCATAACTTCGTTCTTCACAAAATGCAAACAAAAATGGAGCAGCATCAGATTTCAGTTGTTGTAGGATTTCTCTTTTGTCTTTGGTTAAATATCATGAACCATTTTTCCTACCAGCGTTTTGGCTGCATTTACCCAGAAGGCCCTGTGCTATAGTCTGCTTCCTACTTTTGGAGTGGTCTCCAGTCACATATGTATTCGAACCATGTCAGAGTTCACTTCAACCAAACTGAGACCTAAGTTTGAAGACATACCAGAGTTCATTTTCTTATATATTAATACTTATTATAATGTCTTCATTAAGGTCAAAGTGGAATTGTCGTCAAATTCTTTATTTGACTGTACAAACGTGTTAAATGAAGCTGATTCTGATATTAGAAAGCCTATGGTACTATAATCTTGGTGTCACTGATATTGTACTTTCACCTTGAGAAAAAATAATGAGTTTTGCTAAATGGCTTCATATGCCTTACTGAGCATTTTTTTAAAAGTCATTTACAGAATAAAAAGTTAACTTTTCAGCCTTTCTTATGATTTGAATCTTCTAAGATGATACCTTAAAAAGTGTCTCTAATGGGCCTTGTATAATTCAGGCATTCCAAATAGAGCCTTTCAAGTAGCTTTATAAATATTTCAAGCACTTTTCATACAGTAGAAAACAAAATTTCTCAGTGTCGCTATTTTCTAGTTTGCTGCAGCTCTCCTAAACACAACCAAGAAAGAAATGTGTGTGCTTGAAGCTCAGCTGGGTCCTTTCATGCATGTTTTTTGCACACAGTGCCTTGGAAAGCTCCTCATGCTCATTGAACCTTTTGACATTCTGTCACCTATCACCCAAAATCCTCTAAGTGTGTTATTGGGGTTTCATGAGACAGACCTACACAAACTAGCTCATGGTTGGAAAGCGATGGGGAAAAAGTGGTTTTCGACATTTCCTATAAATAAAAATGTACAAGACATGCATTTGCATTCAACCTTCCTGAGACTATACTGTCTAGAACCACTGTTCACTGAATATACTGCGGCGAAGTTCTTACAGAAATGCCAGTAAAAGCTTTGCCCATCTACAGACATAAGGTTTTGGACTGAAGATGCTGCAAGTTCTGCCAAAAACTTCTAATTAGATTTAGGTTTGAACTCATTGGAACACCTAATAAAACGTTGATCCATGTTTAGAGCTGTTTTCTTCAAGCATGAAGAAAAACAACTGAAAATTGAACTGCTGGTTTTATTCACAAGGCTTTTGCAGCCTCTAATTCAGGGTTAGTCAAACTTCAGTCCTCCAGGACTAGCATGTGGAACGTCTCGCTTTGACACAACTGAATCAAATATTTGGTCATTTGCTGGACTCTGCAGAAGATCATTGAATGGTAAACTTCTACCATTCAGTAGGTGAATTCTTAAGGGAATTTATTGCACCGGATTTTATTAAAAAAAGCTAAATACAAAAAAAAGCAAAATATGTAGTTTTACTTCTACTTGTAACTTATAATAATTGGAAAATTGTGAAACATCTCATAAAATATTCTGTTCTTTTTTTAAGAGGTGTACATGTAAGGATGTGTAATCTCACAATTTACCTCGGAAATAGAAAGTATTTTAATTTCCACGTAAATAAATTAATTTTATTCATCTGTCGAAAGACGTCAACAAAAATGCGTGCTGTAACTGAAGAGGCCCCAGCAGATGGTGTTGTCCCATTGGTTGAAACAACTTCAGTGGGAATCTTCTTGTTGCAACATGTCAGTCTGTGATAACAGTTTCTTGCACTCTTGGACTTTCCATTTGTGAACTCTCAGCCAGGCCTTGGTAGATTTACTGGAATGTTTTGGATCATTGTTGTGATGCAGGGCCCAAGTTCTCCTTCAGCTTAATTTCATTAAAAAAAAATCTACAGATAGTTGTCCTTTTTCTTAACCAACCCTCTGGTAGCAGAATTTAAGATGAAATCCCATGATGAGCATTTAAGGTTTTCTGAAACTTCCTTTAGCATCTCGTTGTCTGCTTTGAGAGTAAACCTGCCTGGATGGCTACATGTCTAGATGCCAACCTTTGCTTTGACTGTCCCACCCTTGTAGACTCACTTCACAGCGGAGTGGCTGATTTCAGAGTTAAATCCCCTTAAATCTCTTACCACACATATAAGCGGCTACAGTCTTGTTTCTGAAGGCTTCGGAAAGCTCCGTCAATCTCAACATCATGTTAGTTCTCACTTCAACGGTCAGGAGCACACCGGACTAATTAAAGACCGAGGTTTGAACAGGGCAGTAAAGCACTGAGTGTCAGCGTATTAATCATATCCACCTGATGGAAAACGACTGCGTTTTTAACCAGTCGATTGAATACATGCAGGGGGTGTTCTAATTTATTCATACAATTATCCTTTTTTATTGTGGAAACAAAAATTCTTTAGATTTTAAGGTGATTTTTTTTCTGGTTTTTTTATATTTATGTGAAACAATTCTAAGGATTTATTTACATATACAAAAAAATTAAGCTTTGGATACTGTTTAAGTAATTACAACATGCTCAAATTTATTAAATTAACTTAAGTTAGGCTGACTAAAATTGCACAAGTTTGTTAGTTAATTTAGTGAAATTAAAAAATATTGAGGTGATAAGTTTCTATATATTTTTTTAAGATTGGAGAACTAATTAGGTTTTACAGTGCAGGAGCTGATTTGTCTCTCACTTGTTGATGATTGGGCAATATTACTTATCACACTCATGCACACCAGTTGGCAAGGCCAACTGGTGTGCATGAGTGTGAATTCAAGCAGGGAGAATATTGTGTAATTAGCTACAGAAAACTTACAAAACATGAAACCAAATGTGTATTTGTTGTCTAGTCCTGTTTTAAATATTACAGAAAGGAAGACTAAAATCAGAAATATTTGCCATTCAATTGGAAATGTCACTTGTGTTTCCCCTGTATTTTACCACTTCTCTTTTCCAGGAGGAAATTCCTAAGTTGCCTTTCTCCTGATCAATACACATTCTTCTGGTCTCCACTGAAATCATGGTATATTTGATATTTTTTATTTTTTTTCCCACTCAGAACAATCTTAAAGTGAATGTTTTGAACTGAAAAACGTCTTTGGCAAAACACATTTATATTTTTACGAGTCACAACAAGAGCCCATAAGTTCCCACCGGAGCTGCTGCATTTGCTGAGAAACATTTCTACGCTCCGGCCAGAGCCACCAGAAATCAAACCCACTAAAAAGAAAAAAAAACAACACAAAACAAAAAAATCCCTTCCCTTTTACGTCACTTGATATGTTCTATTTGCAACAAATCAGAAACCAAGGGCTCAAAGCAGGAGAGCTCCCTCTGTGCTGCGGGTTAGCACGGCCGCTAATGGCGTCGCGCTTTATGGCGTCGCGCGGCAGGCTGAAGGGAGCTGCAAGAGGAGGGGAGGACGGATCCTGTGCTGTGAATGAAACCGACTCCATTTGCGACAATTGGGAGATGAAAGCTCCGAGTGAGCCGCTAATGAGAGAAGCAGCAGGAACACCTCCTTAATATGACAACTTCCCCTCCCTTTATTGAGCAATTACTTTTAAGTAGCTGCTTTGTGAACGAGGAATCCTAATCAGTGATTAAAGCTATTGGAGGGGGCCGTAAGAGGTGTAATTGGTTATCGGGCCGACCAGTGTTATGGAGCAGACGATAAAGAGCCGAGCGATGGATCCAGCTGTGACACTCGCGCTAATATTAGACTTTGTTTTTCATATTAGCGATGTTTATGATTGGCTTTTGCGGCCAAATGTGGCTAACAGTGACTAATTAAATTTCCTACTTAAATTAAACGCTTTAAATGTTGGATGTCAGAAATTTCACACAGCAGAAAATCTTTTTCATTTCAAAGTAGTAGAGAGGATTAGTTACATCAGTAAGCGGTGAGGAAAGGAAGATTATACATTGAAGGTTAAGCATATGTTAACAGATTTGCATATGTACAATTTCACCAGAGTTCTGTGTGTGTCAGGCGGCCATCTGGCTTGTAAAGATTTAGGACAATAGCCATGAAGTGCAATTCTCACACAAAGTGTCCAACACTTGACAGAAAGGAAAGGAAGAAAGAGGCTGCCAACTGAAGAAACCTAAAATACAGGGCGAGGGTGTTTTTGGCTGCGCACAGTGGAAATTATCTCCCGACAACCTGAGCCTGATTTACGGGTTGAAAGCCGGAGTCGCTGCTGTCTGAGAGCCTCAGCGGGATCAAAAAAAAAAGAAAGAAAAGAGATTGTGTGTTGGGGTTGAGACTGTAGGTCCACATGTGGAGTTGAACTGTTAAAGTCACAGAACTGGAGTTTCGAGATTCCTGAGAAGGAAGGAACTGAGTTTGTTTTTAGGTCTGCGAAGACATCTTATCCAAGAGGAATCCTTGGCTCTGGCTTGCTCTGGTATTCAACCCCATGCGGGGGTCTTCAGCCTCTTCAGGGTCAGTCGGTTGGTGTACATACTGCTACCCTGCTCAGGCAGATGAGGTCTGCAGAAACGCATTACTAAACTGTAACAAATAAAAAAAGGGATAGTTCTGAAAGAGAAATAGCTAATAAATGTTTACAGCAAACTCTCTCAGCACCTAAATTTTATAGAAACCCCAGAGGCTGAAGCTAACGGGTAGTCCATAGTTCTACTGACTTAAAATAACTACAAACTGTAGTATTTCAAAGCAGTTCACACACTTTGATAAATCTTAAAAGGTTTCCTTTTATTGTTTTTTTTTTTAAAGTCAATGATTATCTACACACAGCAAATAGAAGGAAGGAGGTGGTGCGCCACCTGTGATCTTCCTGTGTGAAACACAAATTGAGAGAAGAAAATGTAAACCACGACCAATATAACTACACCTGAAACAGTTCAAGACAATAAAGTTTTCTGTCAATAGTTTATTCCTCAAGATGAAAGAATAGTTAGCACAGAATAACAGAGATTCATATTATAAACCCACTGAATGTCTCCCTACAGATGTTTTCAGTCAAAACTTACAAGATAACAATTACTAAAACACTCTATTAATCAGCTCTTTACAGCCATAACAGTCATCCATCCAGTGCCCCGTTGTGTTTTTGATTTAAAAAATGTTGTATGTTGACAGGAAATTTGAAAATATCACTTCGTCAACAGGTGCATTTGTTGTTTTGGAAGATAGATTTTAGACGTGTCAATCTCACTTTGGTGAATTGGAAGTCATTTTATATCCAAAATAAATATATTAAAGTCCAGCGTTTCCCCAAGCGTATTATAAGCCTGGCGGACACCAGGCTTTATTTGCAGCCCCACCAGACTAAGCATTGCTTATTTATTTAAGTCTGTTTAAAATGCTTGCATATTCTAAGACTTTATAGTTGGTGTTCAGGTGTTAATTTTCCAATAACACATGATTATCAAGTGATATTTTCAAATTTCCAGTCAACGTTTAACATTTTTTAAATCAAAAACACGGCAGGGCGCTGGATGGATGACTGCTCTGGCTGTAAAGAGCTGATTAATATTCAATTATCCAGTTCAGACCAGAGAAAATCTAATGCAAACCATCTGCATTAAAAATGTCTTTAAGTAAACAGGCTTTGGCCAGGACTACCTTGAAAAAGCGGTTTATAATCTTAATGGACTTTTTATTCTAAAGGCTAACCAAAAAAAAGTTACAAAAAGTTTTATTTCACAGATAAAACCATCACAAATTTAAAAAAGTCCTTTAGATGTCTACATCATAAAGAGGAAACTGCTATATTAGTAATTAGTTGGTTAGCTAAGTATCACATAGTTTACATATCACTTATTTTGCAATTTTTTTCTCCTTATTTCTTTATTTTTCTTTTTACATTTATTTTGCTGTCACAAAAATAAATGTAAAGATGGTGGAGGCCTCAAAAATGTCTTTGTAGCCAAGTGTCATTGGCCACAACCAGCAGTTTAAAGCAGACCGTCAACAAAAAAAAAAGGCATTTTTAAGCTAGGTTTATAGTCAACCTCACACGCTGTAGCAGCGCCTGATTGTGGAACTCTGAATTTTTGTAAATCTGAAGAAATACTTCCTTCCTTATTCCAAAATCAGAGTCTTAAAAATATCTAAAAAAAAAAAAAAAAAAAAGGTTGTCGAGCTTAAAGCTCTATGCACAACCATGTATCAATGTAGTGCGGCGCTCATGCTAGCTTACAGCTACTTCATAAGAGCAACTGAATAGCATTTTGTGAAGATGAATCTCATTCTCGCTCATCTTTCTGACACCTCCAACACTAAATCAAGACTCCAACAGTTTTAGGATTTTAACAAAACCTCACTTCAACAAATCCAGAACGTTGTCCTTTAAGGAGCCAGAAATGTGCAGCCCTTTCCACACAAACAGGACAAACTCTTTTTAAGTCCTTGGTGACAGTCCACATGTTTCATCTCCACATCCTGGACCCAAATGAGCTGTGGCAGAGGTGGAGAGCACATTGTTTTGACATAATTATGGACCAGTTTTTTTCCCCCCCATCTTCCGCTGGAGAAGAGCAGCTGAGCCCAGCCAGCTCTTAATTAGTATGATATGTATAGAAGAATGATTTATGACTTCGTTTAGTTTGGAGATCCTATGGAGGGATTCTTTGGAGATGCTCTCCTTTAAAGTATGAAAGCAAGCAAAATTAACTACTCATAGAACGAGAAGAGAAACCGAGATCTGGAACGACAGACAGATTATCTTTTGCACATAAAAGTGAAGAAACTAATATTGAGAGAAGGTTCAAAGCTACAAGCTTTCTTATCCAGGAGCCCAAACAATAAATTGCCCTCACATTCACTGAAATGTGTGGTCTGTGAGGTTTTTCTAATGACTCAAAGAGATATTCATCAAAGGTGGGAGGGAAGTCTTTGTTGTCTTTTCTTCTAAACAAGCCTTGGAGAGGGTAAATGAAGCCAGTCAAATGTCACTGCAAGCAGCCGCTGCTGCGCGCAATCAGCTAGTTTCAGAACACGACACCTTCGAGCCGCTGCCATGACGGGAACCCTCCGCCGCAGAACCGGGTCCTGCTTCTACTTTCACAGGGGATTTTCTCATCTGTTAAAATGGCCTGTGTGTGTGTCCAGGAACATATGGCACACAATCTTTAACTCTAAGAAACCTTACAAGTTTAACTGTCTCACTGACTGTCATTTCTCTGCTTGAGGTGATTCACTTTAATAATGGACCAGAACATCAAACTTTTTTACTATTAAGGACATTTTTATGACAACATTAACTGAACTTGGCCACATTATCGCTGTCATTGTGCCTTAATATATTACTTTATAGTAATATATAAATCCTTAAGTGAAATAGAAAGACTTCATTGTTAAGTGCTTGAATATATAAGGTCTAAGAAGAATTGGAGTTGGTTACTATTCAGTATGAACTGAATAGCTGAATAGTAACTGAATAGCATGCCTGGGTTGCACCCAGGAAGCGATCTAGCAAAAAAATTGAAAGGGGTTTCTGCTTTCTGGACGGTTGCCTCTGCTTTGAAATTCAAGAATTTGGCCGAACAAACTGAGAAATCTCTAGATAAGCAACAAATGGAAGGCTTCATGGTTTTAGAACAATAGAGAAGGAGCTTGGCTGACGCATTGTTTCGTTCTTTTGGGTCGACTCCGTCCAAGCCCTTGTCATGGAGTCCAATTTACTGGTCAACATTGTTAAATCCAGTCTGATAGAGAACAATGATATGCTGGAAAGCTGGCTTAGCAACCATCCATTAAGAAATAAAGCAATCTCACCAGGATTTAGATTCATTTCAGTGTCGGTCACTATCTTTTTTGTCATCTGGGTCATGGCTGACTTCATTTCAATAAAAAAGTTCCTCAAGATGAGAGAATAGTTAGCACGGAATAACAGAGATTTGTATTACAAACACACTGAATGTCTCCCATGAAATGCCTAGAGATGTTTTCAGTCAAAACGTACAAGATAACAATTACTAAAAACACTCTACTAATCAGCTCTTTACAGCCAGAGAGAAGTTATTACCCAGTGTAAAACTAATGAAATTCCTCCCCACCGAGCTTCTACAGTACTGCTGAAAAAAGAAGATGATGAAAAATACTAAATAGTAAATGCAAAATCCTGCAGTTCATACTCGAGTTAAACGTTTGCTGAATCAGGAGGAACTTTGTCCTTGTCGAAGACATTTTTACAAAACTTTGAGAGGGTTTGGAGACTCAGAACTGGCTGAAGATATTTTAAGAATGTTTTTAATGTTTGACTAGGAACCTTTACCTCTGCTCGACACTTCCTGATATCTGAGCACCTAGATTTTTTTTATGCAAATGGTACCATAAAACTTGTGCAAATCAAAAAATAATAGACCATTGTCATTTTAATGTACCGTAGGACATTCACCACTCTTGAAAGTAACTCTTAGATTATATCAATTGGTCTTTTTTCCAAAATGTGGAAGGCGTGGTGCAGTATTTTGTGGATTTTCTACACTAAAATAATGAAATTCAACCTGCAGTAGGCTGATCCTTCCTCACATATAAATTCACTCAGCAGGAATTAGGGTTGTTGTCACTAATTTTTAGGTTGAAAATGCTGGAAAGGGAAAAAAAAAAACTGTTTAGCTGTAAAAATAAAAATGAAAACCCAAGGCCGGCCGAAGCTCAGTTATTGTGTTCTTAACTCATCAACAGCATCTGAGGAAAAAACATATCACAATTCTGCAGGTTCAGAGGCGAGTGACAAGATTGGGAGAAATGAAATACTTCATTCTGGCGACGTCAGACTTTAAATGTTTCAGGTTACAGAGTAAAAGATCGACTGGAATACAAACATAATACAGGAGCAAAAACAACCACTGTTCAAGATTTACACCCACTTTGCAGAAGCTGCAGACACAAGGAGAAGTTGAGAGAGTCTGCTGTGTTCCACTTAGAAAAAAGTTGCCTTCGTATGAGCCCAGAGCGCGGGCCTGTGGCATCTACAGGGAGGCCGATCCACTCGATGGTGGGTTTCCTGTAAATTCTCCTGGTGACACCCATGAGGGACTCTGACATAACAACTGGTAGTCAGTTTGCCTCTGGCCAGTCAAGCATGGAGGAATAAAAACAGCTTATGCACATGTTTGAACTGCTCTTAGCAAACAATTAGCAGCAGCTTTTGTTGGAACTTCGCGTTCCCCCCACCACCCTTCTCAGCCTCAAACTAAAAACAGCACTTATCGGATGTTTAACTTTCACTTTGATAAGTCTTCCCGAAAAAAAAAGAAAAAACAAAACGTAGTGCCCTTGATGATTTGCGAGCCAGACATTATGAAACCGCGCCGAAAGTTACGTATTAGTCAGTAATTAAGTAAGTGGGTTTAGGGCTTCTTTATGTGATCCTATCTGCACACGGTAGATTCTTATCACTCAATATGACATTTTGAGAGAAGATGCAGAAAAATGACTAATTTGTAAGAACGTTTAGCATTATTTCTTCGGCTCACGCATGTCTCTAAATTAGTTTCAGACCGCAAAAAAAAAAGAGGATTGTGAAGTGAGATCAATCTATTAAAATTTTTAAGAGTTTGCCTTCTGAAAGGCGAACATGACTCAAAGAGAAACCGTTTCGAGTGTCTGACTTCTGTCCTTGACATCACGTCTTGCACTGAAACGCAAACCTCGTCACCGGCGCATGTGACCCCAGACTGGCAGCAGCTTTCGACTCAACTATGATTGACTATTGGCGATAATAAGGATGAAGCCCATTTCGAAGTTTGATCACAATACTTGAAAGAAAAAAGTCGTCGGTTAAAAGTGAGTCGGCTTTATGAGTGCAGGGTGTTATACTTGGGTTGGGAATGCAGGTCAGATTTACCTGTGAATCGGCTCCAACGACAAAATGCAGTGAGGACAGCGCTGCTCGGTTTCTCCAGCTAAGCAGTTAGGGGCAGCAAAGTGCCAGAACTGGAAAAAAATTATTGCTTTTCAGAAGCAGATGTGAGTGATTTCACCTCTTCATCATTAGGTGCATTTGTGGTTTCGGAAGATATTTTTCAGACGTGTCAATCTCACTTTGATGAATTGGAAGTAATTTTATATCCAAGATAAATATATAAATAAAGTGCAGCATTTCCCCAAGCGTATTATAAGCCTGGCGGGCCACCAGGCTTTACTTGTAGCCCCACCAGGCTAAGCATTGCTTATTTATTTAAGTTTGTTTAAAATGCTCACATATTCTAAGACTTTATAGTTGGTGTTCAGGTGTTAATTTTCCAATAACACATGATTATCAAGTGATATTTTCAAATTTCC
>CAEGAF010131862.1:0-12500 GCA_903067075.1 Micropoecilia bifurca
TGCTCCAGTTTGGGGGTTTCTGCCCCGAGGGCCCCGATGACCACAGGCACCACTGTGGTCTTCACCTTCCAGTTCTTTTTCAGTTCCTCCCTGAGGCCCTGGTATTTCTCCAGTTTCTCGTGCTCCTTTTTCCTTAAAGAAAAAGGAGTACAAGCTCTTTTTCCTTAAGCTTAAGGAGCTTAAGGAGCTCCTTAAGAAACTGGTGAAACTGGTGCTCCTTGAAGGGAGTTCAGAGCATTGAACGGAGGCAATGACCAGGCTCATGTGCCCTCTGGGTTTCCTGTTGTGATGAGAATGTTCTCAAACAAATTGTACCTCTGGGTTAGAGTTGACTCTGTGCCATGTAAGAAGTATGCATTGATACCTTTGTAATGACCGATGAAGAGATCTATGTATATCACTCTTTTTTTCGTTCTCTGGTGAGATATTTTGTAATGGTGTTGACCAAAGGGTCATGTACTGATAAAGAGCTCTTCAAAAAGAGTTCTGTGATCAGTGCTGTGTGAAAAGTTCTGAGATCTTTTCACATGAAGAAGAAGAAAAGGGATGCAAAAGAATAAAATGTATGTAATGACACCGGACATGACTTCCATGGTTACTCAAACCCTGTTTGACGAGACCCGTTTGGGTGAAAAGCTTTGCAAACCTTTCTGAATCAAAGTGAATGTTTGCACCATTTGCTTTAATTATCCTCTCTCCCCAGAGTATGAGTGTATCCTAATGTGTCTCTATTACAAGCCCTTTACTCTTATTCTTCCACCCATCTTGGCCCAAAGGTGGTATTAATTATTAAGACCACAGTCATTATTTCAAATATTAGAAAAAGGAAATGGACTTTTTGAAAGCTTCTACGACAGAAAAAAATCTCAGAGCTTGTGGAAAGAAAGGCCAATCACCTTGTCAAATCTGCACTTTGCATATTTTTTCTTTGTGTGGCAAAAATGTGTAAAGCAGAAAAATTATATGATGAATATTATTTTTATGTATTTTGCACCTTTTCCCTGCTTTGAATTCTGTTTAATATATATTGCAATCTCTTCTGTTGTGTTCATACATTTGGTCTTATGCTTAAATTTGAAGACATCTTGTTTTATCCAAAATGTATTTTCTTGTAGTTTGTCATAACAGCACATTCATTAGTTTGGATAATTGAACACCAGCAAAATGACAAATATGCTGCATAAATGCAATTTATAAAAAAAAATCATCTTGTTTCCTTCTATCATTATATTTTTTCAGATAATTCCTTCACACCACTGCACTTTGTTTACACCGTCTTTCTTTTCACTATATACAAGAGACCAGTGTTTATAACCCTGACTCCTCTAACATAGCTCCGCTGTGTAAAATCATTAGTGAAAAGAGCTTTCGCTGTGTAATTATTATTGATTCAACAACAAGCTGTTTCGGCCATCTGAAAAGCATCTGCAGCAACAAATTCACAAGTTATTAGCAATGTTTTAAAAAAGACATGCCGACATGAAAGATAGCAGAGAGGTTGTAATAAATATGAGAGATTAAACCCCCACGACTTCTCAGAGGATCGACTAGTAATACACTACAGGTTCTAGGGATGCTAAGCTGTAATATGGACACTTTGGCCTTGGAAGACAGTAGGGCTTATGATTATGGGGGAATTTCTCTGCCATATTAAGAGAGTACACATTTCAAGATGAAAGCAATATTTCATGTCTTTCTTCACAAAACCTGTAATGTTTGTACTCAAAACTTCTGCTCTCTTTCAAATATTCACTGTGCTTTATCAAACCTTTTTCAAACTCAAACTTTCTCTGCTCAGATCAAATCTTTCCTTGCATACTTTTCTGCTTCCTTGCAAATTCTTTTCTGCTCTCTCTTGGAGCAAAAAAGTACAATTGCCTGGACACCTCTGAATAGAAAGATTATCTATCATAAGAGATTATACACAGCTCTACATTATAATGTCACCAGAAGAACCCATCCAAGCACTGAACAGTTTAGAACAGTTTAGAATATGTGGATGTGACAACTTTGTCCATCTGAACAGAAACAAAACTTAAGGTATTACCTTAAGTTTTGTCAGTGAGCACACAGCTTCAGATATAACAGCTGGAAAATAGAGATCAGGCCTGAAACCTGAGTGTAGTGATGGACTCCATGCCTTTATCTTCAGTCACATTGATTACTGAAACTGTGTCTTCACAGGTCTCCCTAAAAAAGCGCTGCAACTAATCCAAAATGCTGCTGCTGCATTCTCACTAAAACCAGGAAGGTAGTCCATCATGCAGTTCTAAAGTCCTTCCACTGAGAGAATATACTTTAAAATACTGCTGTTAGTATATAAATAAAGCACTGATCAGTTTAGCACCACAATACATTAAAGAACTCCTATTGTATCAGTCTTCCAGACCTCTCAGGTCTTCTGGTTCTGGTCTGCATCCCCAGAACCAGAACCAAACATGGAGAAGCAGCATTCAGCTTCTATCCACCAGGAATTTGGAACAAATTTCAAATGTGTTTGAGATTGATTGATAGATTGATTGATTGATTGATTGATTGATTGATTGATTGATTGATTGATTGATTGATTGATTGATTGATTGATTGATTGATCAATCGATTGATCGACCTTTTGGACACTTTGATTCTCTTAATTTCTTCATGAACATCTTTGGATCCCGTATAAGTATTTGTGTGTTCATTTCTCCAGGTAATGTTACCATGGATTTGCCAGGTGGAATTCTCAGCAACACCAATTCCCCATAAAGAATCTAGCTGCCAGCTAACTGCCCCCCGAGTGCAGATTATCCAACATCATAATGCTACTGTAGGTTTGTATCTTCCACTTACATGTGTGCGTGGGTGTGTGTGTAAGCACCTCTATGATTCACAATAATAATAACTCTGAGACCGGCTAAGATAAACCTAATCTGACACAGGAAGTAATTCCTTGTCTTCCTCCAACAACAGTGGGATTTGCCTCTGTGGCTGCTGGCTGATAGTGTCATGGGAGAAGAATGAGGGCTTCTGGCCTCACAGAGCAAGGATTATATGTCTTGATAATACACCTCTCTCAGAATGCCTTGTCTTTATCTAAACTGTTGCATTAGACTATTTGAAACAGGTACGTAATGGATTTGTAATTACACAATTACATTGTGTTAAATATAGATGTTCTCATTACAATGCTGACACTGGCTTTGTTTCTGAAAGTTTAAAAACCTTTGAATCTCTTACAACCATTAAACATTGAGAAAACCTGCAGTTTTTTGGGAACCTAAATGCATATATTTTCAGTTCTTTTTCTTACAGATAATGATGGAGAAATAGGCTCAACCGTATTTTTCGGCTCCAGTATGAGCAGTCTCTGCTGTTGCTGCAGGCTGGAGAAAAGCAGAAGTACAACACTGGAACAGTATGTTGAGGTAAATCTAATGTCATCTGTGTATTACATAACTCCGAAAGCAGCTTGAAAAAATCACTCTCATCACGCCAGCGCATAAAATAAGGGAAAGCTCTGGTAACACTGTATATGTGATTACCCAGGGCTCTCTTTCTTCTTCTGACACAAATTTTAAAGCCTTTTTGTCCCCAACTTCCGTACCAGCCATAGCAACCACATCGACCACACATTAAAGTGAAAATGGAAAGGAAGGAAGCTGGAGCAGAAAATTGTGCTTTAGCGAGTTTTCTTTTCTCTTTTGCCCTGGTTTCCTCTCCAAGTCTCTTTCCAGACAGAAGAACGAGTCTGAAGTCTAAATAAATTGTGCTGCTGAATTTATCACATGCAGGGAAAAATTTGGAGTCATGGATTTTCCATGATTATCCCAAATATCACTATTTGTTCAAAGTACAATATCTTTTATTCCAAAAGTATACAGCGCTCAAATGTTTCAGATCACTGAATGTATTTTCACATTTGATAAAGATAGCCTGAGGCAGTGCACAAGGATATTTAAAAATGATGATTTCATTTATGAAAGAGAATAAACCAAACTGGACCTGCTCTGTGGAGAAAAGGTAAGAACCACCCAAGAACTGCCTGTGACACCTTTAGAAGCAAAAATCGACATCACTTCTCTTTGTTTTTAGTCGGCCACCTGGAGAGTTTTGTGTATGAACAAGATGTTTAATTTCATAACTACTGTTTTTTAATTGGATTTAACTCCAGACTTTGACTAGGACTAAATATCAGAAACTCACAGCCACACACACAGCTTGATTTAAATGAGGACAACATCACCAATGACTTCCATTGGTTGGTTCCATTGTTACTGTCACACATCTCTGCTTCTGCATATTTTCTGCTGCTCTGTCACCAACACAAAGACAATCTACCTCACTTACCTCACTCACACCCACAGGAAGTACACGCAAGATAGAACACACACACAAACATCAGTGGAAGAGTGTGTTGGTCAAGGAGGATAGCCATGACTTTGCCAGAGGGAGTAAGGACAGGGGAACATGGGCAGAGTGACTAAGGGAGTGAGACTTACAGAGATTAATGACCCCAAACTGTCGGTTTAGAGTGTGTTTGCCATGTGTTTGTGTGGGGCCCCTACAGTGGAGACATTATGCAGACGATGGGTCCGTCTCTGACGGATGGGCTCGTTTAGCAGTGAGAGGCTATTTCCACAGTGACTCGCGCTGGCTCTCACACAGAAATACACTCCGACACAGCGAGCAACGCTGCCAGTTCAGTGTGGGTGTCACCAAAAGTCAGCTGTTACCACAGCCCCCAACTGAGTGACATATTAACCTGGTACTCTCACAAACACAGGCACGCACACACACCCACTCACACACTAACTGTTTTTACCCACAGCATGTAAGCTGAGGTAGGATGCTAACATGATGCGATCATTGAGGGGCTTTTCTAAATATTGTTTTGTCTTGATTTATGAAATTCTTTATTTACAAATACAGTTGATTTAGAGTTGGAACAGATGCAGAACATGGTAGGTCAGGCTCTGGAAATTATGTATATGCAAAGTGCTTGACAACAATGTCTTTTGTGTGCTTTTGTTTAAGTGAATCACCGTATTTATATGAAAAAGGCTAAAGATGCTTCACCAACCTCAAACCATCCACAGTCATAAGTATCCTCATCAGCGCTGGTTAAAGTTTCATCAATCCAGAGTATCAATTGTATAAAATTATTTAATAAAAATTCCTAGCGTAGAATTCTGGCCGTCGTTCTATATTGGCGCTAGTATTTGTTCAGTGTTTCAACTTTAGTAATGAATTCATTTATTCATTCATTCATTCATTCATTCATTCGTTCATTCGGCTATGCTATGTTATAACCAATGACATTCAGATTTCTTATTCATCTTATACTTTAGAAATATTTCTATTTAAAATATGTCTATTCATCTTAGAGTTGTTGTAACTTAACAATAACATGTTTTTGATACCTACTGTAAATGATCAATTGTGCACACTTGAGTGGATTACATGAGCCACAATCTAAATCAGCAATGCACTGTGCTGCAGTTTAAAAGAGACACAAGAAGACTGAACCAATCTAGCCCGTTCTGTGACAGACTTCTCCTTGTTTCCGACGGACACACGGAGAAAAAGGATAACACATACCACACAAACTGCAATCTTACTTGTGTGACTTATGTCAAATTGACTTCATGCAAATGAGTGTCATGTTGATCCTGAAGGGGAGAGACAAGAGACAGAGAAGAGGGAAATCAAGCAAAAAAAGGAGGAAGATTATGAAATCCACAGAGATGGCCGCGAAACTCAACATAAACCGCAATGACAAAGATGAGTAAAAAACCAGAGCAATTTCCAGAGTAGGAAGGTGGTGGGAGGTGGAGTGTGATCAAGTCAGAGAAACAAAGTGTTTCAGCAAATGAAATCCATCTCCATAAAACTCAATCCTCTTAGTCTGCAATATGCTCCAAATGGACAGATTGATATAAGGGGTCACAGCCTTGACCATATCTCTGGCAACCATACTTGTTACAATCCCAACCCTAACACTCTATTTATTATTTTCCCTCATGTAGTTTAACCTTTCTTTTTTTACAGAGTCTCTCTTTTCTTGTTCTTTTTTCCATTTCTATAAACTCCCATGAAATTCACTCAGATCAAATTCACTGACTGTAGAGTAGATATTAAAGGAAATACAGTCCACACCCTTGGCCCTCGTTAAAGGACTGGGTCTGCAAGCTGAAAGCAAATATCAAGAGATTCTTGATACATGAAAGAGCCCAACAGAACCCAGTGATTTTTACATTGCACAGGCAAATGGCTCATACTTCTGTCTGTGGCCTATGAACACAATACAAAACTAAATAATCTCACAGTCTAAAGGTTCTCATGTACTCCATCCGAAGTCGAATAGTCAAGGTATGATCGCATAGTTTCCAATTCAGAATACATGAAATCCTCACTCTAATTTTACAAAATGCTCATGAAGGGAACAGACAGCCTCCTCATACAGACAGCCTCCTCTAGGGATGACAATATTGCAATTTCCATCCCGGACTTTTTAGCCATTTCATATTCTTACTATTTGTGAAGAATTGTACAAATGTAAGTGAACATTTAACTGTGTTGGATAAACATTCTGTAAGAGGTTTCAGATCTCCTGTAGATACACAAAACACACAGTGGAAGTAGACTAATGGAAATAAAACATTAATATGGTTGTCTGATATAAGCATGCTTTGCATAAAACGCCTAAAAACCTCAGACCGTTCACCCAATGCCTCACACAGAACTCTGCAAAATTGTTCGACATGGAACTGGTGTTGTGAAGGGGAGGAGACGGCCTCTCTGAGGGAAAAAAAATGACATTTTCATCACGCAATTTTTTTGGAAGAAAGCACAATTTCATTGTTATGATGTTTCCATTAAATAAAAAATACAATTAAAATAATTGATTAAGTTTTTTTCATGAATGTCACTAAAAATCATGTCAGCCATGCGTGTAAGCATGATATATATTCATATTTCAGTCACGACTCTAATGCTCATCATCAGAGGAGACGTCAGCGTCTTCCTGAGGCATTGGAGCGACAAGCCACTTAAACTTGTGAGCCTGTAATGTATGCAGCGTTTTGGGGAAACTCTGGAGGGCTATTTTATAGAAGAGCTATAGATTCAAAATTGTCAAATGACACACTCAACATGAGATGAAATGTGCAATGCTGCGAGAGCTGTGGTGGAGCCATTGTCCAAGGAGGCTAGTGCCTACAAATAAGGAAGTATCTATTGCTGCATGCAAACTATCGTATCTCATGTGATGCAATAAAAGATTTTCCATTACAGTTTTGTGAAATACACAAATTTTGATACTGTTGAAAAATCATGTACTAGCTCCAACACATATTTTTTTATTGAAAAATCAAAATAAAATAATTACTTTTGTAATCCAACCTTGTGTAATTTCATGGTCAATGAAGAGGCAGTTACACTGAGAGCCTACTCAACAGTTCCTAACCGTAATCTAAGGTCATACTGAGACTTTGAAAAGACCAGTTCTTAACAAAATCCCTTCTAAAGTTAATCAAAAATATTTTTCAGTTCAGTAAATCTGTGTGAAATGCCTATTTGCATTTAACCCCAGCACAGGTTCATAAACAGTCATGTTCCATTCAAATCCAATTTAAGCACTAAGAACCTTTTTTTTTACCTTTTTTTTACTGACTTTTCCTTCCAACCAGTAAGAAAAAGCAAAGGCAGTCCTCTGACCTTCAGTGTCATCTACCAGCTTTTAAACACAAGCTCTACATGGAACTGGAGCCATTAAGTAATGGTAATGGTCACCTTAAAGTGCAAACATCATTCCATCATGACAGTGGCCTAATGCCACTAAGCTGACAGTGAAGTCATGAACTGAGGTGAGTTCCTCCGTGACTGTGAATAGCAGATGTAATCATGCATAAAGCTTTTCAGGCACTATATTTATATCTACTTCCTGCTGAGAGACTTGGCAGACTGCTGCGACCTGTAAGGCAACGATTGAGTGAACAATGAAGCCTGCGGAGGTCATCAGTAGGCTAGTTTGTCATTCGCCCTTGTAGCTTGTCTTGTACTGCAGGAGCTAAGAGTAATGAAGTACAAACCACATCTGTCCTTGTAAGAGTTCTTACACTCTGCTTAGCAACGGACATACAGGTTATATTAAACTGACAATTTAACATGTGAAAAGAATGAGCATAATGTAAAAAAAAAGAAACTCAACAGAAGATACCAATTTTAAAGTTACTTTTTTATGGCATATAGTGCAATCCAAACTAACATGAGTCTGTGAGAAAGAGCTGTGCCACTTTCTGTCTCAATTAACATCACATATTTGTATCAACTAGTCTTAGATTGTCTTGGAAGAATTTCATTCCACTCTTTGTAATTTTGTTTCAATTCAACCCTTTTAAGGGTTATAGGTATTAGTAGCTAAAATAAGGTAACTCTCAGGCATCTCAATTTAGGCACATGTTTTGACTAGGCCATTCCATTACCTTCATTGCTTTGCTTGTTTCCTTTGAGCTATTTTGTCAACAGGGGAAAATATGTGCCAGTTTTGACCAAAACATTATGTACATCACAATAGTTCACAATATGTCTAACAAGGGGGTAATTATATCTTTTCAAATGGAGCTTCATTAGTTTGGATTGTTTGTTTTCATTAATTAAATATAATTTATTCCAACTGTGACTAGTAATCCTAACACAGGTTCAAAAATGTACATACAACCCCAGGAATAGTATGCTACTTCTCAAAAAAAGAGTTGCACCCCTGCTGGCTTTTTATAACCATTAACAATATTCTGGTACAATTCTGGCTGGCTTATGCCTAATGGCTCTTCTTGGCAAACTTTATCTTAGTCTTAGACTGGGTCTCTTTCTACGTAAAACTTGCAATTTTCTTATGTGATGTGCCAATACCATGAGATTATTTTTGACCCTCCTGTTATGTTTGTTTCTGAAGTACAGCAATAATGTTCCTGGGTCAATTTAACTTGGGGAGTTTAATCATGCAAGAGTGTCAGAAACCAAAATATTCTCATATTTTCAATATTTGTGCAATGATGTTTTTTTTTTATTTCTCATAAAGGATCAATGATGACAATTTACTCATTTACTCATTTGGACATAAAAAGTGTAATTTGCATTTTTTTTATGTCCACTTGCAAAACCTGCACACAACAAAAACAATAATTATCTTTGAAATTGATCTTTTGTAATTTTTTTTATGTTACATTTTGATTTTTTTTTTCAAGGGGTGATCTTTATAATTGAACCTGACACACGTATTATGTTCCAGGTTGCAAGGAAACAAATAGAATTTGAATTTTTTTTTTTTTTACCTTTTTTACCCTTCAAGTTGACTGCCAGGTTAAATTAACATCTATGTAATATGTAGACACGGGGCGGAGAGAGAGGGAGGGCTGCAAATGTGGAAAGGAACCATTTTCAATTTATATGTAGAGTCTACCTATTAAGACACATAGAAAAAGTTCCATGCACAAATTAACACAGAAAACAGGCTGTTCCTCTTATTCGTCGCCCGCACATATTGAGCAAAGACAGTGCGTTCTAAATGTTACCTGTCATGTAGAAAAAGGTCAGAAACTTAAAAGGACACTTGAAAATCAGGTGATACACACTCAGAACTGCACTGATACATGTTTTTTTTACAGTGAAAAATATGTGAAAAAATATTTCTGGTCATAGAAAACTACTTAAAGTTACTTAGATATCACAAATACAGATATCATAATGCAAACTAATGTAATTTTTTTTATTTAATTCCCTCTTCTGAATAATGGAAAATAAGTTACAATGTATCAATCAATCAATCAATCAAGTTTATTTGTACAGCACATTTTAGCAACATGGCAGCTCAAGTGCTTTACATCACAAAAATATGTATAAAAACACTAAAACTAGTACAAAGTAGAAAAAAATACTAAAAAGTAATAAAAACATCAAACAGTCACCAATTTGAGAAACCAGTAACAAACATTACATTTTGTTCAGTACCTTCGTCAAAATTATCATATTGGCCGATGTTCCATTTATTATGGTTGAAAGTCCACTCTAACCTGATGGGTAAGAAACTCAGTATTTCAGCTGTTTTGCAGTTTTCTGGAAGTTTTTTCAGATTCTTGCTGCATTGAAACCTTATATGAATAATTCGCCAGATATCAGAGACTTTTTTTGGGTGGCCCTCTAAATTCAGGTGGCTCTCATCTGAATTTGGCTTTTTTTAATATTAATTTTTTAATGAAAACATTAATAACATAAATAACATAATATAAACATTAATAACATAAACATAAATTAATTTTTTTCATTAAAAAGATAATTTTTTTAATGAAAAAAAGGTGTTGCTTTGCAGTGGCATGGTAGGAATGGAGATTTTTTTTCTCCATTTAGTTATTTGTTCATCTGTTATTACCCTGACATGCTTTACTTTGTTCTATTTTGGCCTCTCTCACCACCGGGAGACAATATTCTGCAGAAATGAAGCTAACAGGCACTGCTCCCCAGGCACAGGGAATTATGCACCATGTTACTGGAGCAACATTTCAGCTGTTCTTTGAAGAACCTGTATTACACTGAGACCCCGACACAGTGGGAGCACCGGAGGGTAGTAGGAACGCCGACATGCACCGACACCAAATGGGAAAAGAAAAGAATGTTTACAGCCGTTTTAGTCCTGTTGGTGGCGTAACATAATGAAATGCTGTATTAACAAGATAATAGACAGTATTAATAACAGCATTTTGTAAACATGCATTTTGCTGGCATCACAATGCTGACATGAATCACATGTAAGTCCGTTCAATGTGATCCAGATAAAGTACAATAATTCTTTGTTTCTCCTGATTCAAATCAAGAATACTTCATAAAAATAGCTCTTTTATTAAGAGGCACTCATTTTATGTTCCTTTATCTCATGTGGTGTCATTTACAGAGGCTGATTGTGAAAGGATGAGCAAAAAAAGACGGCCAGTATTATCGTTTAGCCCTTGTCTGGTACAGCTAACCAGCTCTCAGTGATGCTTTATTGACTTTTTGGGAAGTCAATATTTAGGACCATGCTCCAAAATAGACAGTATAGTCAGTTAGATACAGTTTGGAGAAAACAGACCTACCAAAGGGAAGAGAGCAAAGCAAACACTCAAGTTACAGATGATCTCTCAAATATTGCAGCGATGCTCTAGTTTTCTTTGAAAACTGGTGATCCACATATTGTTAAAGGGGATCAGTTCATGTTCAATCTTTTTAAATCATATATTCACCCTACTGCTATTGATACTTTATAGAAAATGATCTGGCCTATTGCTAGTCATGTTTAATCGTCTCAAATACTGAAGATTTTGGAAAACTATTTACTGAGTGAGAGAGCTTTTTGGAGCACACATGTAAAACTAGATTACCTAAGGAAACAGTGCAAAAAATAAGCAAGTTCACACCTTACTAACAAAATGAATCGCCTCAGTATGTATTAGCTAGGCTTGCTTCCCAAAGAGTACTTACTGGTTCATGTAAAGTTTGATACATCTTACACATACTATCTATCCCCGCTCACCGCTACTGGCCGTTAAAGTCAGGTGTTGCAGTCACTTCCAAGGCCACAGGGGTTGCTGATGTTCCTGAGCACCAGCAACTCATCCATAAACTTTAAAGTTATTTTAAAAATCCATGGATGTTGAGACGCAACGAGTTCAACAACCTTTTGTATTTTCAGACCTCTAAACTCCATCTGATCATCTGGTTAGTTCAGGAATTATTTTTCTGTGATAGAACAATTGTATTCAACCCTTCTCAACAACTACAATGCAAAGCCCTGGATGTTGCGCTGGAAAACATGTCACCAGCCAGATATAGTTAATCCAGTTGATGAGTTTGGGACTGGCTGTTGAAAAGAAAACAGTACTGGTCTCTTTTCAGTACACAGACGATCTCTTCTGTGTCAAGAAGTTTAGCACGGAAGAGATCGTGGTGTGAGGCTGCTTGGCCTCCTTGTTCCAGGGAAATTCTTTGGTACAGAACTGCTCCTTTGTTTGTCAACCCTTTTAGTTCCAATAAGACTTCCCGCAAAGCAAAAGTTGTAAAGATATTAATCAATATGTGTGGTGTGAAAAAAACTGAATGAAAACTTTGTAAAGACTGCAAAGACTTTCTCACCCTACATTAGGGTCTGATCTAACAAATCCATTTTTGGAAGAAAGTAAAAAAAAATAATTATAACCACACTCCTTAAAACATTCCCTGAAGAGGTAAAGCTTTTACAGTGGCAACATTTAATTAATATAAAAAAAACTTGAATTAAATGCAATGTCGCTTGAATTTATTTGAGACAGATTTATTTAGTATATTATATGTAAAGATAAAGGTTCATCAGTTTCCTACAACAGTTCAAACACGTGCATGTCCAGTCTAATGATGACTCCAAACTTATGTTCACGGTTGTGGGTCTCTGCATTGTAATATAAACTGGATGAAAAGCTTTGCTCTACAACTGTACCTTTTAAATTGATTAATGT
>CAEGAF010131862.1:17500-26473 GCA_903067075.1 Micropoecilia bifurca
CTAGTGACCTTTATTCAAGCTAGTAAGACAGGAAATGGGCAGAGAGAGAAGGGGAGAATACATGAAGTAAAGGTCGCAAGGGCATGAATCAAACCCTGGAGAAAGAAAGAAGAACTTTAATCAAGGATCAAAAGTCTCAGGTTTTGAGAAAGTCACTCAAACAAGACACCACTCTTCATTTTTTAGCCACTTTTACATGTTGAGATGGAAGCCAACATCATGTGTTCTATGTCTGGGCCAAACTCTTGGTTGATAGTTAGAAATGAAGCCCAGAGAACAGTTGGCAGTACGGTTGCTTTGCCTTGTCCAGGGTGAACCCAGCCTCTCACCCAACGACTAGAAACTAAAGACTAGAGACTCCTTTACACTTTGCAATGATAAGCAGGTGTAGACAATGGATTGATGGATAAAGGACCCATGCTTGCTGTAACAATGTCCAGCTATAACAAGCCACCTTCTGATAGAATATGCCCTGAAATATTTCACCAATGTTTTTTTTGGAGTGATCTTAGTCCTGCAATAGGCTAATAATGGTCACTGACCTCATTTTTTTCCATGATGTTCTCTAACAATTTAACTCTGTATTCACAGAATCCAGCATGCTTGTTTTAAGGAGGGACGTGAAAACGGGTGACACATTAACTGGGCTGCTCTTCCTACAGTTTTCCTTGATTAAGCAGAATATAGCAGAGTATAGCAGAATATAGCCTTTGGCATTTTATCCAGGCCCATATCACTTTACAACCTTGTTTTTCCTTTTCAAATATACCAACAGTTTTCAAATAATCACCGTTATTACAAATACTCAATAATCCAATTAACCAAAAGCAGTCAAGACATAAATTGTGTTTATGTGATGAATTAATACAAACTTGACCGAAAGAATGAGATGATGGATACAAGCAGCCAAAATGGGTTTCCTCCGCAGGGTGGCCGGGCTCTCCCTTAGAGACAGGGTGAGAAGCTCGGTCATCCGGGAGGGACTCAGAGTAGAGCCGCTGCTCCTCCACGTCCAGAGGAGCCAGTTGAGGCTCGGGCATCTGGTCAGGATGCCTCCTGGACGCCTCCCTGGTGAGGAGTTCTGGGCNTCCACGTCCAGAGGAGCCAGTTGAGGCTCAGGCATCTGGTCAGGATGCCTCCTGGACGCCTCCCTGGTGAGGAGTTCTGGGCATGTCCCTCCAGGAGGAGGGGAGACCCAGGACACGCTGGAGGGACTATGTCTCTCAGTTGGCCTGGGAACGCCTTGGGGTTCCCCTGGAGAAGCTGGAAGAAGTGGCTGGGGAGGGAAGTCTGGGCCTCCCTTCTGAAGCTGCTGCCCCTGTGACCCAACCCTGAAGCTGCTTGTGCTGCATTGTTGTAGCAACAACCACATTTTAAAGCAGCTGAGCAGCATTTTGCTATCGTTTGTAAGGGCTAAAAATTATTATTGTAATGTACTCTGTATCATCCATTAACATGGTCAGTGACACTATCATACGTGGATAATAAAGAGTTTAGAAATTACTAAAGTAATAAGAGAAGAAAATATCAAACATCATTGCTGCTGTGTAAAAATGTAGCACCTTTATCTTAGTTCACATATTGAGTGAGTCCCAATATAAACGGCAGCCTTCATTTTTATTCATTTATTTGTTGTTTAATGAAGTATATTTGACTTCAAGGTCTCAGACTCTTAACAACTGTGAGCCAGTGCAGCATGTAAATGGCTTTTCTGACACTAGTGGCTTTTATTTACAACAAATCAGACAGGAAATGAGTAGAAAAAGCAGAGGGAATCAAACCCTATATGGCTGAGGACTATCAGCAACTGTTCTTCCTCTACATTCTGCACCGCCACTTCACTAGATAACTATAATCAGGTGAATAAATAGATGGAAGAAAAAGGAGAATGAATATCTATGAGGGGTAATGTGATGTAAGACAGGATCAGAAAAGGAGAGCTGACAAATGTTTAGCTTTGAAGGAAGAAAAGAAAGTCTTCAAAGTTTCCCGTTATTCTGCTCTAGCTTGGCAGCTTGGCCACTGCGCCTGTAAAATAAATGATGTGTGTGTGTATGTTTGTTTACTGTGATATATGAAGGTACAGAGGAAAAAATGTGAAAAAGGAAACATCAAACTCAAAGAAGGAAAGCAATAGGAAACCAGATTTGTCTCGTCTTCGAATGCCTCCTCCACTCCATTTCGCTTTCTAATGGAACTTGATGTGTATTCAACCCTTAAACATAAAAATCCCCTCAGAATTAAGATCATTCCTTCACCTGTCACTCCTCCCTCCCTCCCTCTTCTTCCTCCTCTCTCTGACAGTGGTGATGGATGTTGCCTGTGCCTCAGACTGAAAAGGGAATAGACTGCTCTCTCTGTGCGTTTCACAGCAATCTGAAGCTGTCAATAAGCACACAAACACACACACACTCATGCACACAAGTGTGTGAAGCTGTCATGTCTCTATCAAACAATCTGCCTCATGCATCAAAGGCAGACAGCAAAACACCCAGAGAGCATGCAAACAGCAACAAAAACCCAAAGTTTGTCCACAGAAGGTAAAGAAAAGTTGCATTTCGTTATCGCAGCGTCTTCGTTTTCTCACCTCAACATTTACCTTTGATCTCTCAGCAGAAAATGTTATAAAAAGGAGGTGAATGTGAAACCCTGACTCACAAAGACCAGAGATATATAGTGCACTTTATTTTGCTACTTGAAACAAAAACTATTATTGTGAACTGGATAAAATTATTCCCTCCAACTAAAAAGAATAACATTAAGTTTTGTTCCATAAACTAATAGCTTTGCCTTATTATTATTATTATTATTATTATTAAGTTATTAAATTATTGAAGGCAGTTGGACTTGCCTTCAAAGGTCCAATTGATAATGGACATTTTTCTACAAAGATGGAGTCTATATTTAAACGTCCTCTTTTGAGGATGGTTCTTATGTGTACACACTGCTTGATCTTAAATAAAAGTAAAAAAAATAAAATAAAATAAAAACCTGGGTCTCTGGTCTGAATGCATGTTCAAATCCCAAGTGAACCAGAGACTGCTCCAAAAACTGGCAGTGGACAGTCCACTGCATTAATGACAAACATACAAGTCTGAAGCTAGCGGGAACAATTATTCGTGGTCTTGTGGGAAAGACTAAAGACAAATCTTAGCAACTGCTGAAATCTCCACTCCATTTTTGTTTATATTTTGTAAAGAAGGAGGTTGGACTTTTCTTCTCAGGTTTTTGTGTTGTTTCCTTCAGTGGTTCTTGGTGCAGCACCACCACAGGTAAAGGCGCACACAGCTGGCTCAAAAGGTTTAGTTCGTCTGATACAATGAAGTGTGAAAGTGAAAAACAACAGCTTAAAATGTAATATTGTGGCTATTGACCTATCAGGTATAAAAACATCTAGCAGTGGTGGGACCAAAACACGTTATAGCTGTTCAGGAAGCTTTCCTCATTTAATTGACTTCACATTGGCTTTCAACACAACATAAAATCTTTAGCAAATGAAAACATTGGCCACAGTCCCAAAAGGTTTTTTATCACTTGATATTCTCTGATTAATGCATAGAAATCTTTCACTCATGTTTATTGTAGAAAAAGGACCGACAGCTTCATGTCAGCATAGCTACAGTTTCATGTTTGATTCAGCTGCACTGACGAGTCAGACATGTCTGTACGTGACATGATACAAGTTAGAGATGCTAATGAACAGAGTTGTGATAGATTTGAGATACGACACTCCGATTGTATTTAGGCAGCTTACCAAACACTGAAGGCAGATTGTCCTACTTTTTAATTTAGTAATTATGTTATTTTGAAGGTGAAATGTAGAGAGCAATATAAAATATGCAATTAATGTTTGTAATTATGTCAATGTCATCTGCAGAGGCACATATTAAAAGTATCCAGCTTTGCCTTCCTAAGTAAATACAAAGACAACCAATACCATACTCATGTTTCTGTATGACTGTGTTAACAGCTTCTGCAAATCAGTAAGCATTCGCTGTCAGACAGAATGATGGTTCACTCAGACTTGGTTGTCCAATCTCACTCACATTATTGACTAAGCAGTTGGATAAACAGAACATAGATTGAATTAGTCCAAGTCTGTCATTCGTCCTAGCTTCAGAAAGAATAAACAAACAGCGTGATCAGCCTACAGGAATGATCTGACTGCTGCTTAACCAGCTTGATCTCTAAAGATCCAAAATGAGTCCCTGCATTTCCTAACATGCTTGCTATCACTTAGTCTGCCATATGAATGGCAATATATTTAGTGAAGCACAGCTAAGATGGTTAACAAAGCATTATGATTTTGGTCTATTTTCAGTGATCTAATGAGTCTTCGTTGATGTTATTTGAGGAATTCAGAAAACAAAGAGCATTCTCTTTCAATGTCCTAAAACTCCTTTAGGCTGCAAATCTAAAGGCCATGTGTGACTGTGTGGTACATTCACATGTAGCCTTCTTTCCTACATTGTTATCTAATGTAGACAGAGGTCTTAGGGTCTTCTTTCCTCCTACATTAGATAACTATTTAAAGTTTAAGGTTTAACTATTTTATGCCATAAAACAAGTACTAATAAAGGAGCATTTAAAAGGAAAACAAATGATACATGATGGAAATACCATAAAATTTTGTGACTCAAAGTAGTAAAAAAATGGGATTCAGACAAAAAATTGGAGGTTGAAATGAAGTGCACTATAAAAGCACACCTGCAGGTAGCAACATATTTTTATGATCACCCTCGTTGGTACCATAACACTCTTCCTCAAACATGATTTGGAGACTGAGACTTTGAAAGATTCCTGGTTCATGGTGTTTTGATTTAAAGTAAAGAAATATGTATTGTTTTAGGTCAAATGGACACATAAATGCAAAAAGAAAACTCTACAGGGTAATTTGAAACATTGCATGAATAGATTTTAAGCATTCCATTCTGCCTCATTAAAGCACACCATGGATATATCTGAAGGTGCTGTGTAGCACTTGGTGCAGGCCTAATGAACGGAGCATCAGCAGTGACAAATTGATGGCACTTTGCCACAGATTGAACTCAGTAGATGAAACTCTGTGCCAAGTTGTCTGACCGTACAAGGAGTATTGATTTTAACACAGATGATCATGCTATGGCAGATATTACACAATGCTGATTCTCCTCCTGCGTTAGCAGCATTAACAGCTGGCCTTTTGGTTTAGAGCCCATGTATGTCACCATAGGCTGCAGCTACTGGAACCCCAGGAAACCCTTCCATGTTGTTAAAGAAAATACACAACTCCAAGAAGTAGAAAATAAAGAGAAACTTTTTATTGTTTACGCTGGCTAGAGTCTGAAACACTGAAACTGGTAAGATTAATTGCAACAGCGAAGTTCCACGATATAAAGCAGAGATTTTGAATTGAGACATACAAGTTAGACATGTTAAATACAACATTGTTATGTCATAATGGCTGTTCCAACTTCTTGTCTTCCTAGGATATTTCCACACCAGATGATCCAGTTGACTCAGCTCTGGACCAAAATCACAGTATTTGATACATTTCTAGTTGCTGCTGTTCACTTCCACACTGTCAGCCAACAAAACCCTTTGGGATTTTTTGTATCCCATGTATAGTTTTTTTCAGGCACAAAATCATGCATGTTTTTGAACTTTCCAACACACCCAATATTTTCAAAGAAACATCTACTACAGGGTGGCCCATGAAAAAGCAGCCTGCGTTACTATAGTATTATTGGCAGACTTCCTATATGCAACGCAACTCTGGGGCACCAATGCTCTGAATTGCATTACAAATATTGTCCTTCAACTGCTGTAAAGTTAGCGTACACTTTTTCCTTCAAATTTTCCCACAGATAAAAGTCAGAAGTTGTTAAGTCCGGCGATCTCAGTGGCCACAATCCTTTGGTGACAATCCTGTCTTCTGTAAATGCCTCCCGAATTCGTGCCAGTGACACGTGTGACGTGTGACAAGTCGCACCGTCCTGTTAGAAGAAGTTGTACTCGCGTTCTTCCAACATCAACTGTCTGTAAAATTCCTCAAAAATTCTCATGTACATGTTCGTGTTCACTGTGGAAGGATTCACTCGGTGCGCCACTCTGGCAGGAAGGCAGGCTACTTTTTTGTGGGCTACCCTGTAGATTAAAACAGGGGAATAAATGCATACAGGAAGAACGGGTGGACACTGAGCGAGCATGGGATTACCAACACCTGCCCAGCTCGTTAATATGTCAGGTAAAATGATCCCCTCAGCTGCTACAGGTATATTGTTCATGTTCGCAACTCTTTCATTAAGTATCACAAACCTCTGCAAAGCCATTCTCTGAAAAGTCAGTCCAGCTTAAGACTGAAGTTGAACATGTGAACAGAGAAAAATGGCACTCCCTCTTGTTCTAGACTCTCCTTTTTGCCCTTGTTTTTTCAATCCAACTATTCTACAGTGAGACTCTGTGAACAGTGTTGTGTGACATAGAGCCAATGAAACCTTCTGAGATTACATCAGGCCACATAGTAACTCATGAGGTAAACTACTTCTCTCCAGCCAACCCAGTTGTTCGTTCATTCTGCTGCTCTCCAAAGCAGCGATATCACAGAAACACTTCATATCCAGCCTCAAGCCACTAAATCAATTTCTTTCAAGCCAGGACAATCACAATCACTTGAACGTGACTGCAGCTCCCCCAGCATATGGTTGCAGTGCCAAAGCGACTCCCACTCTATTGGTCAGTGATCACTGTTTCTTCCAGGAACACAAAGGGGTTCTACTGCAGGTTGGCCTTCCCAGCTGATTAAAATTTACATGCATAATTCATGACAGCTTCTAATAAGAGTCCAGCACTTTTGATTATATTTTATCTTCGTCTTTGACTACTGTCAAGTAATATAACAGTTAAAGCTAATTTGCTCTGAGTACTGAGGTTAACATTAGCAGAATGCAGATTGTGCCGAGGCCAGGGCATAATTTTATTAATGATATAAAACAGGATGATCTAATTTAATTAGTAATATTCTGAGAATTTATTTTGCACTCATTTAGCGACATAGCTGCACTATGTAGTTTACTCTCATTTGTTCCTGACCCACTTACAGCAGTGAGAGCAAAACCACAATTGGGAAGCCAAAATCCATCCATCCCTCCCTCCCTCCCCAGTAAACTGCCATAAGGTTCCATCTGTAAAGCATCAGTGTAAAATTAGCCTAGTCATTGCCTTCTTTAGCAATTCCACTCTATTCTCATCTCTTTTCTCGGATTTCCCCCATTGAGCTTGATTTCTCCAGTTTAATTTCCTCTTGGCCAATCAGAGTGGAGGAGTTGTGAATAATGACGTTGATTTTCTGTTTTAGAATTGTAGTTTATCTGTGGCTGTACTTTGGTAAAGACAGTGGAGTAAGTGAACAAACCCATTAAGCTCTAAAATCCTAGTTAACTTCAGAAATACCTGCAAACATCCCAGTGTCTTATTTCTCTGTTTGGTGACAGTAGGAGAGTTACTCCATCTGTCTAACAAAATCATACAACTGTAGGGTTACCCAAACTAGAATCCCTCCATATCTTTCCTGCAGCTACAAATTATTAAAGCACTGGAGTGAAAACAGAAACAAAAGTTTATCAGAGTGCAACACCCACTGGGAACAAACCAGACTTACAGCTGACAATGCAAAACAAACTCTCCCTCCAGTGGAACAGGAAGAAATAGCCTATAGTTAAAGGCTCTGGTCCATTTCTGAGGAAGCACCCAAAGGACAACACAAGGTACACAATCATAAAGCTTCTTGGTGCAGGGATAGTTTATTTATATTATTTCCTTTCAAAAATGAAGAAAAAGAAATATATCAGCCATACATTTTAGGCTTCTTTCATCAAATAAAACATACTTTTCTTCCCTTGATGTGAAACTGACAGGAATGTGTGTGGTTCAGAGGAACAGTTTGTGGGTTGGTTATCTTGCCACAGCACCCTGTTTTTGAGAGAGTGTCTCTATGTGAATTGCTCATTAAAGCGCAGCGGCAGCTACTGATAAAGAGAATTGGATTACTGTGATTAATACAATGTGTCACTTGTAATGTCTTTAACAGTATGAATCACAGAGCTCCATGTACAGAAACAAACCCACACATTTACTTATTTCAACAGTTTGGAATTGCAGAATGACACGAAGCTCATCTGAGTAACACAGTCCTACAAAATGTCACACACTCATCTCAGAGCAATGGTGTTTTTTTAATGGCTTAGTGTGTTCAGACTTTTCCTTAGAGCTTTGGATTAATGCACCATCATCTTCACCATTAACAATTTTGTGAATTTGGTTGGCATGTGTGCACTACAGGAACATCTTCCTCTGTTCATGTCTGCGTACATGTACATGCAGACATGAACAGTGAGTGTGTGCTGCTCTTCTGGGGCTTTGGGACCATTTGCCAAATCTCAAGTGCGCAGCAGAGACCTTCAATTGATGATGTGAGGAAGATAACATCCACACGGTTGGAGATGATGATAGTAACCTGAATAAGCAATACTTGTGTGTGTATTGCTTATGTGTGTGTGTGTGTGTGTGTGTGTGTGTGTGTGTGTGTGTGTGTGTGTGTGTGTGTGTGTGTGTGTGTGTGTGTGTGCATGCGTGTGCACGCATGCGTGTCTGGGTGCATGCCTGTGTATGTTTTAGTGGTAAAGTCCCCTGGCTGAGGCTCTTTCTGGCACCCCAGGCACAACAGATGCTGCTCTGTTACACAGAACTGTGCACAGGCATTTATGTACACGTGCATACAAACCCACATGTGGTGATATATTGAGAGCAAAAAATTATTATTATTTCACACAATAAAATGGAAATTAATTATTTAAAAATCATACATTGTATATTTCTGGATTTTTGTTTTAGATTCCATCACTCACAGTTGAAGAGAACCTATGATAAAAATTACAGTCTTCTACATGCTTTGCAAGTGGAAAAACCTGAAAAATCAACAGTGTATCAAATACT
>CAEGAF010131865.1:0-59243 GCA_903067075.1 Micropoecilia bifurca
ACACACACACACACACACACACACACACACACACACACACACACACACACACACACACACACACACACACACACTAACATGTGAATACACAGTACACCCACGCAGGGAAGTGACTGACACACACACATGCAGAGAAATCCTCTCTTGCATCAAATCTCTCTGCCTTCACATGAAAAAAAAGGACAAGCCACCCCTGCTTTTCGCCAGAAGCTGCTCTCCTACTCCAATAAACACAAAGCGGCAATAGATAAGAAGAAAATGTCTTCATTACGAGCGTGTAAAAAAAAAAAAAAGTATCTCACACTTATTTCAGCTCCCCCTCTGCGGCGAACAGGACTGGGGGGGATGCATGAATTCATTTCCATTCCCCAGCACCCTGCAGACTATCCCCCTCTTCCCACTCCCAGATCATGTGAGATAATACCTCCATTATGACAAAAGCACTATCCGTGGGGTCGTGGAGAGGTCAACCAACCCTGCGCTGGGTATTCATGCTTAGTCACATCCCAATTATATTGCGGTGGCAGAGGCAGAAATTGGCAAATGTACATCAAGGCGCTTCATTACTGAGGGGCCGCTCCAGTGAAATTAAGCAGCAGATGAGACAGAGTGAGATTTGCCCCCAGGCGACGTGTTCGAGAGAACGAGAAGACAGGAAGAAAGAGGAGAAGCTGAGGGAACAAGGTTTTTCTTTTTTTTTTTCTGAAGGTGCTTCCAGCTTCTATCCTGCACTAGCAGCTCATGTATATTTACTTAACAAGGAAGAACGCTGCTCCCCGGAGATTAATAAACTCCCACGGTACACCACAGCGATACATCTCTAGGTACATTTAGATATAGAGAGGAAACTTAATACAAACAAGAGCAAAAAATAATCCCTGAAAAGCAGAGGGTAGGATGCAGCACACGCTCGCTGCAAGCGAAGGGAAGATAAGTATACATTAAAGGCGCAGTTCAGGATTTTTCTGAAGTGAGTTTTTGATCACACTGGAGTGGAATGAGATATTTTAAACACCACAATATTTTTCATTAACATAAAATCAACCTAGCGCAGCGCTATCTAATTTCTGCCACTATGTCACTTTGTCTGTTGAAATACATGTAAGCTTTCTGTTTGAGGGTAAATGCTTCAAGCCTGACACCCTGGGAAGTGAATTTTGAGCACACATTAGCAAAGTGTGTTAACAGCAAGTAGTTACACAGTAATCTAGGTTCTCTGCAGGAAAAAAACACTGACGGACGACATTGCAGTTTGTAAATACTGCAAAAATACCAAAACTGGCTAGATATTAGCTGCTAACACCAATACATGCACTGTCTCATTATGAGCTGGATGCATCATTACACCTCCAGTTAAAAGATCATATGCGGTTAATATCTTACCTGCCTCTCTTGAGGCCTTCATTTAATATAAATCCAGATTAGCTGGACCCACAGGCTGAAGCTAACGACTTGTGCTAACATGGTTTTACAAACCATTAAAATGTTATGTTTTTATTGGATGATTAATTAAACTCAAGCTGGGGTAATTATTTATGATTATTTCTGTTTTGCACAGTAAGGAGAGGTACAGTGACTATAGAAAGTATTCACCTTCTTGAAAGTCTTACCGTTTTCTTGCTTTTATAAATCTATCAAGATCGGCAAAATGTGGCTTTCTGACTAAAATAAAACAGAAAATCTTTAATAACAAAACAAGAACGGATTTCTACTCAATGAAATAAATATGCAACATAAAATAAGTCGATGTCTAGATGCACCTTTGTCTGCAGTCACAGCACAGAATCTGTGTGACTAGGTCAGAATCAGGGTTGCACTTATAAACACAAGGCTGTTAAAGCTCTGTCAGGTTGAACAGGGATCATCTGTGAATGGCCCTTTTCAAATTCAGTCTCTATTGGACCAAAGTCTGGACTTTGACTGGGCCACTCAACAATATTCACCTTGTTATCTTTAAAGCATTTCTGCGTAGCTTTAGCTGAATGCTTCAGGTTGTTGCCTTGCTGTAAATGTTCTCAAAAATCATAGTTGAGATAATACAGTCTGAGAACCATGCTGGTCTTGACTAGGATTGTTTTGCAAAAGAGATTATTAGTCGCAACTGGATTAAAGATAAAGGTTAATAATAATAATAATAATAATAATAATAATAATAATAATAATAATAATAATAATAATAATAATAATAATAATAATAACTAGCACCAAATGACTGTACCTCTGTTAATTAGGTCTGTAAAAATATACTGATCGTGATTAATTTTGAAAAATAAATAAAGGCACATAACATGCATTTTTAAATGCATTGTATGCAGTGACATCAGTAATTCGTGATTCGTCCCGCTGTGTCTTTGTTAATGTCAAGGTAATATATGAATGGCGTCGAGCTTCGCTCAATTACTCTGAAATATTATTAAATGAATGTTTTCTATTATTAATATTATACCATTATATGCCAGTCATCTTAGTTTAAACTCCTCTTTGGTTTATAGCTTAAGTTATTTATGGTTCAAATCAAAATATATCAACAAACACAGTCAAGGAAGATCCTTCATACATTTTAAATTTGAAAGAAATACAGATCACTGCTGTGAAGGTCTACATTTCTTAGGCAACCAAAATGCAGTCTTTCATAATTTAAAATCTTAAAATGTTGTCAACTTCTAGTGACCTTAGGGGGACTTTAATTCTGTTTCTGAATGTAGCTGCTCAGCAAAATCACCAGTTACGTTTCTAGGACATCCAGGCTGTAATCCCAACTGGAGAGACATTAGCTTCACTTGCTCTAAATGTCAATAAAAGAAAACAAAAATACCTTTAAAGTTTGTTACAGTATGAATTCAGCCCTTAAGATATCAACTGATTATCACCTGACCCGTCATGTTTGGTGGATTGCACATTTACCGTTACATCTTGCTAGCCTTAGAATTGCCTAAATGCCGCCAACTCTCACATTCTCCACAAAAAGCTAGCCTGCAGGCCAACAGATAGCTATTAATTATGACATCTCATGGTTGCAAGGGGCCCCTCTTGGGGACCTGACCCAGACCTGCACTTCAACATCCAGCAGCTGCCACTCTTCACTTGCGGAGGCAGCCGCTTCACGTGGCGGCTTCCAGGAGGGCAATTACACAGCCCGGATGAGATGAGGCAGCTGAATGTTTGGGACTTGAGTGCTCAGACTGCCATTAGCACTATAAGCTATTACATTCCCTCCTCTCCTTTTCTACTCCTCTCCCTGCTCACTAGCTTCTGTATATTGATGATGTGGTAATGGGACCTCTAGTTAGATATTCCCCCTGTAAAAACAATGTCTTGTTTCTAGTCTCTCCCTGAGGGGTCAATGAATTCTCCCAGAGTCGCTGGGAATCATTTCTGCTCTATTAATGATGCAATCGCAATGCAATTCAGATCCACTGAAGACACAGCCACAGTGGGCTCCTTGCAGGGTAGCTGACAGATGATGCCTGGTGTTATCCCGCAGCTTGAAAAACAAAAGCAGCACATCTGCACATCACAGAGAAGCTGGCTGGCCGTCACTCTTTATCAACTCTTCACTAGGCTCCGTTCATCCACATGTACAGGTAGGTACAGCTCCAAAAATTTGAATACGGTGAAAACGTTCTGTGGTTTTTGTCACTCAATTCAGAAAGTGAAACTCATATTATGGAGATTATTCAGTTATTATTATCCCTTATAAAACTGGTAAATGATAAAAACATTTGGTGTCACATCGTTATCAGCTTTAAAAGTCAATAAAGAGAAAGGCACCTGAACATTACTTTAATACTAGGTGAGATCAAGAAAACGGAATCATTTAAACTGAAATGTTATTGTTCAGAAAAGTATTTTCCTGCCCATGCAAACAATACGTGGTCCGTCTGTTTACCCCCGATCTTATAAAGGTCCATCATCTTAGGTTCCTTCATCAAAATCCAAACCTCCATTTATTTGTTAATCCTGGGTATAAACGGAGAAACTACCAATGATGAGTGAGGAGGAATCCATTCTCCCTTTACTAGCTTGCAGCATCCTTGTTTTTGTATTGCAAATAAAGTTTTTCTTGTCATACAGAATGACAGGAGACGAGAAAACGTCACCACGGACCTCATCCTCCATATATGGTGTCTTCCTGGCTCAAAAGACTTTCTGCTTGGGAAAAATGCATTTAAAATGACTCATCTGATTTGAAAAAAAAAGATGAAAAATGGCCAATTGTGAATTATTTATCTCATACTTTCAAGATTTGTAGGTCTCTGGCTCTAATATATGATGTCATGTGCACTTTAAGTTTCTATTCTTCCCCAGCTTGCACTTCTTCAGCTGGTTTCCCCAGACAATGGCCATTTCTAATGACGGTCACATTAATTATAGGCTTATCAACCTTTGCTAAAATTCAACAGGGCTATTAATGGCCACAAGGAGAGGGAGAGGGTAAGGGCACTTTATGTTGAGTTCGGCTCCTCTTTTAGAGTCACTTGTTAGTAGCTGAAATGAGTGTTTCTCTTGACGGTGCAGTTAAAACAACCAGCCAACATCTGCCCATCAGGGCCTGTCATCGCAGGCACTTTTATATAAAACACTGCTGGAGCACTGCGAGTGCTGACATTGATGAGATCTGGCAGCTTCCATTAAATCACTCTTTCCTGTAAAGTGGCTTCCATCAAAGCAACCGGCTGAGATTTTTCACTCAATCAGGTAACACACAAGCTACCCCCTCCCACCCTCCCCCCCGCCCCCCACCACCACCACCACCACCACCTGCACCTCAACTCCTCCATGTCCTCTCAGGAGCTAGAGTCTTCTGGTCAATAACTCCAATCAGTTCAATTTCATGCACAGTTAGTCATGTTAGGGTCCTAGGGCACCACTCGCATCATGGTTGCAGATGTTGTTGTTGCAGTTGTTGCTTGTATTTAGGTTATTTTTTTATTTTTTTGCCCTGTTACCCCCGGAGAGATGGTAAGTGGGACGAGATCCCGCACTGTGGTAAAAGTGGAGACTAGCCAAGGCTAGCGTGGTTGTTTCAACTCTGCCTCGACACAGCAGGCCCTTTGCCAAACCATTAAAAGTCACCGTGCTCTTCTCAGGTGACACAGCTAAAAGAATAGAGAGTGGGTGAGAGGGAGAGCTGTAAATGATCAACAAGATAATGAGCTGATTATCAGTCAAAGGCATGGATAAGCTCTCTCTCTCTCTCTTCAGTAATTTCCCCTTTCAGATCAGTCAACCAGACCCTTAGGTCTGCAATCAACACTCAAAGAGAGAGCGTGATGGAAGACCAGCCCAATTTGGGCTTCAAACATCCGGATCCTGGTGGTCTTCTGTTGAGAGCCTTTGCTCCGTCCCTTTCCTACACACCAGAATGGTGGGGAGGCTTGTGTACCGCTGCTCAGTTCTTTGGTAATGGGTGTTTCACAGTTGTCATACGGCTTCAAGCTCCTGGCTGCGAGACAACTTAAAGCTGACTGATAGTCAACTGATGCAATCTGTGCAAGAATTTCCACACTCGCACATTTCCTATTATTTTGGCACTGCTGGTGCGGCATCAGAAGTACAAGACGAGAGACTGAGCACATAAAAAAAAAATCTAATTAATTAGGAGAGTCGTTTTTTAAAATGGTAATTCAATATGAGCTACGGGTGTAACAAGATCTTGTATTAAAATCTGACTTTTAAATCATCTGTGTGGCAGAATTTTTTGTGCTTGATAAAAAAAAAACGAAAGGCCAGAATTACAAAATATTAATGATTTGGGAACATTGTCAGAATACTTAACCATTAGTAGCTAACAATGCTTTGAATGGCGTTTGTTTTTGAGATTCCTGACAGTAATGAAGGTCTATTTCACAGTTTATTAATGAGTCTGGACTGTATTTAATTGTTTGAGTGACAGACGAGATAAAAATGGTTTGTAAGCACTGTAAAAATGTGGGAACTGGTTTCAAGCTGTCAATCAGCTCTGTGTTCCACACAAATAAGTGTATTACCTGAAAATCATGTCAATTACATTAAACTGACAAAGTTAGTTGTTCATTAAATATCCTACATACAAGTAGTTGAAAGGAGTTTAGCAGTAGAGCGGCTGTATGCTCCTTCTGCTCTAGGAAATAGGCAATAACTCAATTAATCGCATGACAAATTAAAATGAGCGTGATCAATTTAAATTTAGTTGACTATTTTCAGCTGAGTGCTTGCTCGTTTTCTGGATGACAAAAAACTTCATTCTGGTGTATTTAGTTATTTCTTCCCTTCTAGTTTCCTTAGTAATGGGTTCGACACACATGGAGCGATAAACAGCAGAGAAAAACATAAGCGACCAAAGATGAAACAATTTTCAACTTTCTTGTGTCATGCCACAAGCGCGCGTCTGCACGTCAAAATTTCAAATGCAGAAATGTCGCCGGTCACTTAGCTGGAAGAGGGAATGACCTCCTCATGGTCTCCTACCACAGAGCGTAGCATCAAAGTCCAGTACAAAGGAGCGAACCAGGCAAACGCTGGTTTAAAAGTCAAATGTTAAACTTACAGTCTGGAAGCACTTTAAAGTCAAACCGAATGGCCGTGGTCAAACACCACTGCAAACCCGTTTGTTGCAGTTGTTGTAAAGAGGAAGCAACTAAACACAGTGATTCAACAGACATGTATCTGCACGTAAAACTTAATCATCAGATGTGGTTTTCAAAATGCAAAATGGCACAGTGACCTTTTTGCCTCATCGTTGAAGAGAAGCTGCCCTTTAATCTAACTGAAAAACCATAATTTCAAGAAACGTTGCAAACATTTGACATCCAGTACACAGTGGTAAGTTGACACTTTGTTTATCTCACAAAAGTCCTAACTGGCGGAGTTGCCCATTTTCCCTGTCAGGAGTCTAATTTTAATATATTTTGAAGGACAGGTTTGTTTACAGAAACTTCATAATCCATTTGATTTGTTTTTGGGTTGCTTAATTATTTGGACATTTAAAATGTCTTCCAGTTCTACTGTTAAATATTCTTTATAAATTACTGATCTTTGACAGTGTGCACTTGCATTACCATGCCATTTTTATGCTATTAGTCTCTACTGGTCTCAAAATGACAATGTTCTCGTTTATCATAATAATTTACGGGACAATTTATTGCCCAGCAAAATTTTTTATTTTGACGAATCTACCGGGAACACAGCGGGATTCCCCCAGACTGAGATGGAAAGTGTCACCGAGAGGAAAGGAATGCCTGCCGTTGTATCTTCAACCTGCTGGCTCTTCGGCCCAAGCGTGGTCAAGGCTCGGCTATTAAAAGACCTTTGTACTCATCACTCCTTTCAAGGCCACGCTTTTATAAAACAAACCTTGGCAACAAGCTGCAAAGTGTAATGTCTGTTGGTAAAATAAACAACTTGCTGAGGCAGATAACCTGGCCCATTAACCTCTACCATCAGTGTATCAGGCACCCAACTTTATAAAATAAAACACAAAGCTACTAATATTTTTTGCACAGTCAGCATATTTGCTTTAGAATTACTATAAAATATAGCTGGTGTTTTTATAGTTCAGACAGTACACTCACCAGTATTCCCTTACTCTGAATCTGTGCACCAAAATAAAATAGAAAAAAAATGCTAATTACAAGACTACATCATTATTGTTGCAATATTCATCAATGACTACATGCAAAAATTATTTTTGCAAAACATTATTGCACAATTTGAATCTTAGCATGTGTTTGACTTTAAATCCAGGATTTCTAGTGGGAACCTTCTTAAATAAACAAAAGGAGCACAAAGTAGAGCCTTTTTTGTTCCTCTTTCTGCGAGTGATTCAATCACACTTTTAAGATTCCCTCAGAGCATCATCAAGTGCAGGTTTTGCTTTTGTGCACAGAAATAAAAGAAAACAAACAAGCGCCATTTTAACCCAACCTTTGGCTTATTGTGAGTGTGGAGTCAGAAGGTGACAACAGGGATCTTGTTCACTCCAACATGTTTTCCCAACACAGCTGTCACTTATAAATACAATAAATCCATTATGACACACGACAACAAGGTCCAATAAAGGTGTATCAATCAAACCAATAAAAAAGAGGCTTCGAGTAAGTTTAAATACCTCTGAGATAACAAAAGGATAAAGACTTTGGGAGAGAAAGGTCAAGGCACTTCTGCTTAAAAACTTTCATGAAAAGATGAAAAGGGTACACTGTTATTCAAAGTAATCATGCGCTTATATTGCGAGGATCAGTCATTGTTGCTGCTGATTTCAAACAGAAACGCGAGTTTCCTTATTGACTTCACTCAGTTTGACCCAGTATAATAACTGGTTTCTATAGGAACAAAAACACAGTGAGTAAATATTTATCCATCTTCATAAAACCATTAAAGTCACGTCGCTTCGACTGTCATAAGTCACAGCGACGCTTCCTTATTGCACTATTTAAAACTGTAATTCTGTGCAAATGAAAATCAATTAAAATGAGCTGCCAAGATGTACATATACAAGAGGCCAAAACAAGATTACATAATTAATCCAAACAGTGGAACATCAATGCTAATGCCCACCCACGAAGGAATCCAAGTCATTTAAATGTTTGCAAAAAGTCAAAGGATGACTGATCTACTTTTACTTTTGATTTTTCTTCTTTTGGTAAAAGATGTAGCGGTTTTGTTCAAAGTAGAAGCAGTAATTAGGAATTTAGAATAAAGAATCTATTTGCTTGTTTTTCATCTCTTTTCACTTAACTGAACCCTCTGTATCACCATAAAAAGTGTTTCTTTTTGGTAATTCAGGGAGATTTCAAATGTGATTGTTCTCCAAAACCTTTGTGTATTGTTTCCACAAGATAGTTTCCATTGTGTGTAAATTGTGTTTGTCGTTTGAGCCATTAAAAATAGGTACTTTAAAGCATTTTCAGAGTGAATCCCTAACCCCAGCGAAAATTGAGGATCTACTGTGCTACATTTTCCCTCACTAATATTCAAATCCGTCTTCAACTGTTCAAACTCACTGTGGAAACTAAAGCAGCACAACCCATTTGCCATGACCCGAAGGTATGCTAAGCAGCCAATTACATACTAGTTACTTGAGTAGACAGCCAGACTAATTAACAAGCTATTATCAGTTGTTGTATAAAGAGCAGAACGGCAAAAAAGAAAAAAAGTATAATACTTAATCTGAAACAAAAGCCAGTTAGGGCTACTACTAAATGTAGTGTTTTATTCTATTTTCTTGCTCTATATTTCAATAGAAAACTGTACCGATTCAATCTTTTTTATTGTAAACTGTTTAACAGCATTAATTACTATAGATAACAGTTATAGTTTACCATTCTATGCAACATGCTTTTGTTTTCACAGCTATAAAGTAAAAATGTGATATTAGTCCATGCCTACAATACACCAAAGCACCATGTGCGACCAAAAGGTTCAATTTTTAATAAAGATGTTGGCTAACCAGATGGTGGAGAGTTAACAGGTTCGGAGAACAAACTTACCCAAAATCACTAACGACCAGAAATTTTTTGGTTGTGATGTTAAACGTGACAAGAATGTCCCTTAAAGTATGTGCCTTGCTAGAAGAGTGACTGAAGGCCTCACACATGATATGAACCTTTCAACACTTCAACACTACACACACGCAAACACACACAAACACCTTTAACACATTTCGATGCAGCATCTTCGCACTGCATAGGAATCAGGGATGTGTCGCTGTCTCCAGGCACCAGGTTTATCTAAAAAGGAAACACCTGATTTTTATTTTTTTTCTCTATCTGGCTTCTCTCATTCCTCGACTCCCTTGTTAAACATGCAACCTTGATTTTGTTTCTGTAGCCCGGAAGGGGTGAGTTATTTGCACGATAAACAAGGTGATGTTGTTTCAGAGTCAGTGAGAGCCAGAATCCCCCCCACCCTCACCCCCAATGCAGCAACAGAGAGGCAGATGGGTTTACCTGGCAGGCATTAGGGGCTGAGCTTGGATGCAGAAGCCAAGCAACAGCAGCATCACAATGGCAACCTGCGTGGTGATATTTATCTGAATTGGAGGGGGTGAGGAGGAATAATATCCCTCCACAACAGATTCATGGGCTGGGGGTCCCAAACTGCCGGGTTGCCCTCTTTATCTGCAGAGACAATTGTGGCTATAAAAGCACAGGAGCTGATTTGTAGGGAGTGAGCATGCATAAAAGTGGGGATGGAGGTGTTATTAAGTGATCAGAAAATGGTATTTATGTTTGCAGGGGGATGGCTGCCAGACAAGGTTCTGGCAGAGGAAGATGATGAGGAGACCTGTGCAGCTAAAGCCTCTAATCCTTTCTGTGGTCAGTGGGCTCCAGCTGTTTGAAATGCAGCTGCGCTTGGCCTCTGCACAGGTGAATCTGTTCTGGACCCCCCACCACTTCCACAAACTCCCCTGTACACAGTACGGTAGATTTGCACGGTGCTTTGATCTCGTAGAGGTGGCAGCAAGCGAGTGTGATCCATGTTTCAGAGTTTTTCTCTTTTTTTTTTTTTTTTACATACGCTAAATGGCAGCCCCCGTCAAGGGCTTAGCGCAGGTCAGGCCTGGCTAAATTTGATGTGGCAGTGCAGAAAATTCACTTCAGAGCTGCACAGCCAGGGGAAAGTGGGTTTTAATGAGTGCTGCGATTGTATTTTGGAACAGAATTTATTTGCAAGCTGATAAGATATCTGTACAAAAACAGTGCAGCTCAGAGATTACCAGTCATCAACACCCAATAGATTAATTGTAGAGTCCAACACAAAACATTCTTCGGTGTTTGATTTGTTCTTCTTTGAACTTTTATTCCTGTGTCCTCTAAAAGCAAGTCATTCTTGCCAAGTTCAAGTCAGGTTGCTTGTAACTGTTCTTAAAAGTCTTTGAAGAACTAAGGAAAAGTTAAGGTTTCCACTCCAAGTGAATGTCAAGTCTTGGATATTTGACATCGAAATCCAAGTCAAACATTTTTACCAAGTCCCACTCAAATATCTCCAAGTTCAATCTCATGTTTTTGAAGGATAAGCCCAAGTAAAAACTCAAGACTTTTAGGAGCAGGTCAAAGTTACCTGTCTAATACTTCACCCCAACTTGAAGGTTGAAGTCTCTGAAGGCCAGGTTTCAGAAATTGATCTCAAATTCAAGTTTATTCTCAAGCTGTTAAGGGACAACTCTAAGTCAGGTCTAAAGTCTTTCACACTGATTTTGAAGAACCGTGTTTAATTTTGTTTCCTTTTTTGTAAAGTTGTAAATTTACCAAAATAAATCAAATCAAAACAAATCCTAAGTCTTTTCCAAGCTTATGCCATGTCTAAAGATTTTACCTCAAACTAGCCCAAGTCAGGCTTCAGACTTTTACATCAAATTCAAGTTGATGCTCAGGTTTTTGAGGACAGACTTAGCCATATCTCAAGTATCTCACCTTAAGTACCAAATCTTTAAGATGAAAGTTTTAGTTCTGTCAATATTGTTTCATCTCAAACCAAAATCGAATCTCAAGTCTTTGAGAGAAAAGGTCAAGCTTCAATCCTTTCACTAAAAATCAAAGAAAGGTTTCATGTATGGCAAATGTAAGCCAAGTCTCAAACCATTTAGCAACAAGTCTCAAGTCTTTTCATCAAATTTCAAGCTTCATATCTCTGAAGGCAAAGCCCAAGACAAATTCTTTTCAGGGGAGTACGCCCAAGTCCAGTCTTAAGCCTACTAGGAGCAAGTCTCAAAATATTCACCACTTGTTTCCAGTTTTGAGTAAATGAGTAATTACAAGTCGCATATCAACACCTTGAGGTTTACCTCTGTAAAATAGGCCAAAATATTCCATGGCCATATTCTGTGTGCGTAGATTTGAATAATGGCACCACAAAGCTCCATTGATTCTTGGAAAAGCTTCCTCAAATTGAAAATGTGCCTGCAGTCTAGTATAGTAAGTGGGTCTCAATGTATGAGAAGCCTAACCAGAGATGTCTAACCAGTCACAACTTCACCTCACGGTGGTCCTGGTGCATGACTTCAGGAAGACACTGGTGTTTTTAAGGAAATCAGGCTTAAAATTAAGCCGACACGACGCATTCAACAGAAGTGACCAGACTAAACATCTGTCTTGTCAGCCTGACCTCTGCGCCAATGTGCACATCTCAAACAAAGTGTTTCGCATTTAACACACCACTTTCCTTTGACAGGGACACAATGAGCGGATGTGAATCGTCCTTTGACACAAATACAAAAAAAAAAAACGATCATACACCGTAGTGAGATCCCTCTTATCATATTACTCATGCCTTTGTGCTCTTTTCTGCAGACGCAGAGGTTTCTCTTCATGTTTCCAGCTGGAAATATCCGTGATGAGCTTCTCCGCTTACTAAGCTCGCTGGTGCAGAGGCAGTTTGTGTGCAGATTCTGTGGCTGGCTGGCTGCACAGGTAAGCAGAAAATAGCTCTTAGCTTGGGCCTGACCTTGACAAGGATGCCATTCAATCAGTGAGCTCGCCTCAGCAACGACCCTATCATTGCACTAATAGACTGGATCTTCCTATCTGCCTAAATCATAGAAAAAAATCATGGATGGCTTCCTCCTGCTTGACAAGTTAAAGGGGCAATTTATTCAATAAATTAAACAAGGAAAATAAGCCATGATGGAAGAAATACTAGCGCTGCTGCTGCTGCTGGGTGGGTATAGATTAAACCCAAGTAACAGTCTGCACACCTAATTTAATTTTCACTTTATAGACATACAGAAATGGATGATGGCAATCAAAAAAACAGTTAAAACGCAAGACTGAATGTCGGAGATATGAGGTGCGTGTGCCGCGCGTTCCAATCTCGCAGCTGAAGGCAGACACAGTATCAAGGACTGGATTTTAAAAACAGCTACCTACTTTGAACTTGAAGATTGTGCGATCAAACTCCACATTATCAATTCGTACTTTAAACAAGTCGTGTTATTTTTGTGAAGGCTTACACGGGGAGGGAGAGAACAAGCTGGAGGCATCATAACTACTGGCTGAAGCACTGCTTCGTGACAAACAACAGAGAAAAACTTGGGATTTATTGCTCTGATAACCTTCCAGATCCCTCCGACTGGTGCTGCACGCCAGACAACTCCAACAGAATTATGCATCATTAATCCTCATGAACGCTGCCAGAGATAAATAACGCTCTGTGTCCCTAGGAAAAATAAGGCAGTTATTACCAAACCATAAAGAAGGTATTTGTATCATCGCTGCCAGCAGATAATAATGCAAAGATACGAGTTTTCAGCAACTCAGAAGTGCAGTAAAAGTGCCAGAAAACAGAGCATTTGTGCTATTGTCAATGTGCTGTTGGGGAGAAAGCTCGAGAAAGCACTCAAGCTGTGCAGTTGAAACATTTTCATGTGTTTGCTCTACTGCGTGCAATACTTAGGAGACAGTATAAGGTAAATAACAACAAAGTCAATAATGGCTTAGCTTCTTATGAAATGTGCTTTGGTAAATAAGGGATAATAAATAAGATTAGAACAAAAAGTGCATCTAAAATCCTTTTTTATAAAACAGCTGTGGCAAGAAGGGTTAGAAAAACAGTTGAAAATGCCGTGTCTATATTTAATCTAGTAATACAAAGTCTAAATGTCTAAAGAGAGAATGAAATATTTTTCAAAGCTCAGGTACTATTGATACATAAATTCACTGACATGCTGCCATGCGATTTGTTGTCTCCCTATCAATGTTAATCATTGGTCAAGGTGATTATATTGGTCAAGGTGATTATATTATGTTATTACCAGCCAACCCTTCTGTCTTAAGTTTCTATAGAAGAACCAAAACTCTTATGGACATTCAGACTTCAAAGACCTCCTCAGCTTCTCCAGTGTGGTAAAGATCGGTTCCGACGTTCCCTGGACTCCTGCAGAGCAACAGTCTGCAGACGGAAAGTTCGCAGCCTGGTCACACAGAGGTGACTGTTGCGTAATGCAGACGTCTGATTAAAAGAAACTAAACTCAGAAGGTTCTGTTTCATGGAGACTCTGGAAATATAACACAAATGGGAACTCTTAATCATTTTTTTAGAGTCCTAACCTACTTATTTATTAGCCCGATCACATTGTTCCACGATGGGATTTCAGTGAAGAAACAAAAAACTGATCAGAAATCATTAAAGTGCCTTAAACTGTGTGCAGTAATGTCTAGGCCAGTGTTGTCCAAATGTTCTGACATGGAGGCCAAAGATTTCCAGTTTAAAGTACTCCAGGGGCTGAGGAATATTTTGTATTTTTCTTTTTTATTATAATTGGAAAAAATATTTTATTTTTACCTTCTCAACTAAAACCTAAGCTCAGCATTTTAATAAAATGAGCTATTTATATATACAAGGGATCTGCAAATCACTGTAGATTTAAAACTAAAAAAGGGTCTTGCAGGTTTTCCACATTAAAAAAATCCCAATAAATTAAATTCAAAGAAAGAACCTGGATGAATATTTGTGTAGCGCCTCATGTTTTCAATGGTAAAATGCTAAATTGTCAATTTGTTTTGAAAAACTGGACATCAATGACATTTGCACCCTAACACACTACAAAAACACAAAATCTTTCCAAGTATTTTTGACCTAGTTTCAAGTGCAATTATCTTAGTACACTTGACATGAGATAAAACCAACTTAGAAGTAACTTTTAGCAAGATATAAGAGCTTATTTTAAGTAATTAACTCCTAAATATGGATGAGAAAGTACTAGTTCCATTTGCAGATTATTTTACCGATAAGACATTTTCCCAAAGTTATGTTTTTTTTTTTTCTGCCAATGAAACTAGTACTTTTCCATCAATTGACAAGTCTGGACCGAAAAGACCCGTTTGGTACACAGGTTGTTTTGAAACGGACTCATGCTGCTGTAATGCATGCCATCAGATCTAGAGCGATGAATATGTTTTAACACGTATTAGTTAAATGACAACACAAACTGATTTTCAGAGGTGTTTCCGAAAGCAGGCTGCATTTTCCATTAAAGTCATTCACACTCGGGCATATTTGATTATAGGCTTCTTATCTTATTTTTAGACGATCATATGATTCTGAATCATGTATTAGATAAGGATGCAACTGAAAAATTAAGTTTTCAACTACTTTTAGAAAAAAAAACTATGGATGCATCTTGTTTGGACTTCTAAAGGACTTAATATGTTAATAAACAATGTAATAATATAGTAATGTCTATAATCCTTTTATATACTCTATTACTCATTCTATCGATTTCTGTAAATGTTGTTAACAAATTCTACATAAAATTGTTCTCATCAAAAGATGAATTTGGTTTTGCTTTATGCTGGAGTTTGGACTGAAATCACTCCCCAGTGAGTTCCAGTTGCAAAATGGAAAAGCAGAGGGATTTCTCATGAGGTGTGCTCAGAGATTAGGTTAAGCATATTTAGAAAAATAAGTCAATAATAACATACTTCTCTTCATTTTATATGTCCACTAACAGAGAGAGTGCCATGTTGTGATTGTGTTTCACTTAATGGGATAAAAAAATATTATAAGTGTAAGGAAAAGAGTTTTCCTACAAGAAAATCATTTCTCAGAAATGTTTTTTTGCACATTTTTCAATCTCCAGATTTTGAAAAGATCTGCTCTACCAGCGTTTATTTCAGCAGATTCCGATTGCTCTTCAAGTACTATAATTCTGAACATTCAGGATCTTTGTGCTTAGTCTTCCCACAGTAAAAAATGAGAACCTTGGCAGACCAGTCAAGTCACTTTGAGACGCATGAGAGAGAGGGAGAAAAGCTGCATGTAGCTCATTAGCTGCGTATTAGCCCCTCCTGCCCCAGTCAATGCCCTCCTCACGTTACAAACGCTTCTGATCGCCCTGCTTTTTGAACATGCTGCTTATGACTGACAAAACAATTCATACAGAAAAAAAAGCTTTCTTTACACCTATGTGTTTTGCCATCTTTGTGTGTCTTTGAATTTGTTTCCCTTGTTTTCAGTCAAACATGGAATTAGGTGTACGCAAATATAACTCCTCACTTTTTACATCTTTGCCATTTCCCACATCGAGTGGTTCGCTTCCTCCAGTCTGCTAATTTTTCAACGCTCAGACTTGAATCCAGTCCAATGAACACAGTAATACTATATCCCCTACAGGTGTAAATTCTTGGTGGTTAAGCACTGCAAAGAGAAACTGGAAGGAACTGTTTGATACAGAGATGTTTCTAGCACCAGATGCTGTGGGGCCCTCTCTTGTGAGAATTCGGGCGAAGATTACTTACTTTCCTATCGAGAGCTGGAACATAAATTCAAACCCTGCTATAAATCAAATATAAATTTTCAGCTCCCCTCACTTTCCTGAGAACGGCTGCAATAACAATGTCATCCGACACTGCCTGGTTACCATTAATGCTCTGGATTCCATCCATGCTAATAATTTGGCTCCATATTCTGAGCGTTTTACAAAGCCGCAGCAAGAGAGGGGAAATATTACTGACCTATTTAATGCTTTGCAGACCGAGCGAAGAAACACAGCTCTGTAACAGATGCTCTTTACATATACAGTACTTCTAAACTCTCAAAATGGATTATCTGTACCAGAAATAACACCCTGCACCCCAATAACTTTAACAGAACAAAACTTAGACAGTTCAAAAGCAAAGTTTCTGAGCCAGAAAGGAGGATAATTCATTTAAGCCAAATCTAACCTGAGTGAAAAATGGCGGAGCGTTTTATTTAGATATTGATCTATCTGCCAACCAGGGTGAGCTTCTGCCAAAAAGCCGAATTTGATCTGATTCGCTCTATTTTCTCCTTAGAAATCACAGTCCCATAATAATCTAAACCAAGTGTTGAGCCAAGACTGACTCACATAAGTCCAATCCCATAAAACATATTTACTGGAAAACCCACATATCACAGAGAGGGCAGGTTTCCTAACCCAAATAAATAGTTACACTATGGAAATCCAATTCATACATTAGTTTCACGCAGATTTTTTTTATTTATTTTTTTTTTATTCCAGTAAAACCATAACCCCGAGAAGAAACCCCAAAAGAAAGTCGATCTGGGGAGAGCACCCATTATGACTAAAGCAGACTTCACCTTTTAAGCTATCTGTAAACCCGTTACAGTTGAGCTTCTGCAACCTTCTTCCAAGTTATCTTTGGTGAGGCAAATTCAAAAAGTTAAAATGCAGAACTGTGTGCCTATAAATGCTAATTTAATTAAAACCCATGGAGAAAGAACATTTTTTTTATTTTTTAGGATAAAAAGGATCAGGGTTGAAGCAAAACAAATAAAAGAAAAAGGCAAAAGGACTCGAAGTTTATTACTGTGCCGTGCAAAACCCTGGAACTTTTTCACATTTTATCAGGTTACAACCACAAACCTCACAATGTTTTATTAAGGTTTTATGTGATAGACCAACACAAAGTAGCGCATAATTGCAATCTGGAAGGAAAATTATTCATGGTTTACATAGAGTTCTGCCATCCGACTTTTGGCTCCTTCTCGGTTTAGGTGGACGGCCATGTCTTGATAGGTTTGCACATAATTCTATTTTTGGATGATGAATTAACCAGTTCTTCATTAGATGTTCCAAGCTTGGGGTATTGTTTTATGACCCTGCTTTAAGCCTCACCACAACTTTCTCTCTGACAAGTCTACTGTGTCCCTTGGCCTCCATGACGCCGTTTCCTCACTAATGTTCTCCACCAAACCTCCGAGGCCTTCATGGACAGCTGCACACTGAGGTTAAAGGAGACACATATGGACTCCATTTAATAACCAAGTCGCTTCTTAAGGTGACGGGTTGCACTTCATTTTATTCAGGGGATCAGAGTTGGGGGATTAATAGAAAAGCACACTACGTTTTTCAGATCTTTTCCTGGAAAAGAAAAGCTTATAACTCTCTTTACAACATTGCGCTGCTTCATGGCGGACCATTTTAAGACTTCCAATGAAAAACATTTGTTTGTTGTTGACAAATTCTGAAAGATTTCACAGAGTACAAATACTTTTTATAACCACGGCGAACATCTCATAAATTCTGAACAAAACTTCAGTTTAAAACATCCAAACCATCCCTTAAAGTTCACAATTTCTCTTTCTCAGAGAGGGTAAAAAAGGAATTGCTGGGGATGATTTTTCCCCTCCCACCCCAAAAGTCTTAGTCAAACAGTAATATAAACGGCATTTGTGTATTGAATTTTTACAACGGCAGGATGATTTTAGACTGACTCCAAATTAAACAACAGTGGCTCTACTGAGTGGTGCAGTGAGTCACTGAAGGGTTTATGAGACAACAAAGAAGTCAAAACACAGGCACAAGGGAAAAAGTTTCGCAAAACATGCAATACTTTCACAGATAAAAAAAATAAAATAAGGAAGGCACTAACCAGCTGTGAACAAAACAATCGGTCATATCAAACCAACACAACTTATTATTTGTCTATAAAACAAAGGATTCCAGCAGGACGACAGCAGGGAGGAAAAAAGTAAATCTCGCCCAAGATCAAACAGTAGTCCCAGTTTATCTGCTAATCCGGGTTGCGTCTGATGACAGTTGGTAAAACGTCTAAACATAACATGGTCAGTGTGGAGTCGGGCGTTGGCAGAGAGTGTCGGCTTTACATTTCCGCAACGCAAAATCTATGAACCAGACAGATCTCCAGTAATTCTGGTTCTCTGAGTGCTGACTAACATCTGCAGGGTGATGTTTGTACAAGTTCTAATGAAAAATCCCCTCTTCTGCTTCCTTTTGTCTTTTCCTAAAATCTTAGATTTTTTTTTTGATCATTAAAATTTCTGACTGCACGTCACATGTAAAACAATTACAAATCCCATTTATATTTTACAGAAACAAGCAATAAGATGTATTACCAGAAAACATTACAGTCACCCATCAAATGCTTTATTTTGCAATTTGAAATTATTGAAATTTTATGATTTAGTTGATTATAATATTTTGCAGGTTACGTATAAAGCTCATAAATGCTTATTACCTCTAAATATACAATTATACTTCACTAAGAGAGTAAGTAATTACAATCTTAAGGGCATAGAGAGGTTTGTAAAGCCTAAGATTCGAACAAATTTGAGGGACCGATGTACTACAACACAAGGTATAAGATTGTGGAATAATCTGGAAAGTGAATATAAAAATGCTGGCTCAATAGATATATTTAAGAGAATGATAAAAGTTAAGTTGTTGAAGACATATACAATTGTATAATGTGCATTCATGAGAATTGTTGTACAAGAAGGAGTTGATGTTCTTTTTTCCTTTTCTTTGCTATTACATTTTATTATTTGAAAATTATCATTGTTTGAAATTGTTTATTGGAAAATAGGGGCAGATATTGATAAGAATTTTTTCTTCTTTCTGCTACCTTTCATTTTATTTGTGTTTTTTTAATATTTTTTTGTGTATGTATAGCATTTGTTTTGTTTTAAATGAAATGAATAAATTTAGAAAAAAAAAAAAAAGCAACCAAAGATTGTCATTTCGTCTCATAAATTGCTGCCCAGAGATTAAACATTGCACACTGGCCTTTACTTATCAGTCATGCATCCTGCAGAAAACTATGTGAAGAGACATTTACTCAGGTCTCAGACTATTGGAGGCTGGTTTATGTCAATGTTCATGTCGATCAAGCTGTGGTGGAGACTTATTACAGCACACAAGTGTAATATTTCAGGGCATTTCTTTATTTTGCGTGATATATACAAGTACAAATAAAACATAAAAAAAAATACTTTTAGCTTCTAAACAAGAAATCTTTATAGAAGCATGTAATTTCTCAGACGGCTGGTTGTTGTACAGTAGGATTCTGTAATGTCTGATTTATCGCTGACTGTTCACACAGAACATTAAACACAAGACAGTTGGCAGCTTGAGATGTATAATTTCACACAAGAAGCAAACATTTCCTGGATCACAAAGATGATTTTTAAATGCAGAGTGATCATTATATAGTTTTAGTCTTGTAAAGTATATTCTTATGCACATTTCTCCAAAAACTAAAACCGCTCTAAAAGAGGCGGACCTGGTGTTTGGAAGTCATAAGAGTGCAGGCGTTACCAACATCATAATGTTTTTAAGCAGAAAATCTGGGAAGTGACAGTTTAGCATCCACAGGCTAAATGCACCACATTGAACTCCTAAAGCAGAGACACACCGTGCAGTCCTGCACAATTTTGTGTTGAGCAAATGAACTACATTTGGTGCTCTGCAGCATAATGAACTACAGTCAGACTACAGTGTCAAGACTGCTTTCATCACTTCAAATATGTGGCTGTATCATACTCATATTAGTCAGATGTGCAATTAGCAGAACAAAGTCACTTTAAAAACTGCAGAGTCTTCAGCTCATTTGTGTCGCTAAATCTGTGGACAATCTCACTAAATCTTTGGATAAAAACGGGGCGTAGTCTCTACTTTAGGATTCTTTGCAGCTGCCAGATTTATCGACACCAGACCGTTCTCACACTGGGAATGTCCAGAATACAAAGTTTCATAAATTAGACATGCAACTTGTCCTCCAACTAGTCCTGTGCCCAAATCCACACTGGTGTTGGATAAATGAGCCTCAAAGCATTTGTGCAGCAGATGCAGAATGCATATATCAACATAGATCTATTGCCAGAAAAACAAACCAAAACTTAACCTTAAAGTCTGCATGACCTGGAGCTAAGTTTTTTTTTTCTTTTATATATTAATAGCTATTAATGATGGGAAAGCCCCAAGGAGCTTCTTTTAAAGGTTGTCAGAGCAAAAACCAACATCTGCCAACCATAGGAATCCAGAAACGCCAAACCAGCACTTTGTGACTGGCATAAGGAAGTTACACCCACTTTGTAATAACATGTTTGTGTTTGGTGAGGTGCCAGATGGGCAGCTGCCAATGCAGAGATGACAGGCTCATTAGATTATTCTGTGAGAAAACACCAGGCCAAGCAAAACTGCAATTATTTGTCTGAGGTTGGTGGTCAGGTCGCTTTGCAGCTCGTAAATCCAAATGAAATATAACTAACAGAACAAATCTCATAATGTGTTTCAACTCAAAAAGTAATTTTGATGAATCTGATTAATGATAGCAATTAGACTTTACAATCATTTCCAAATATGCTTCCATTTCTTATAAATCTTACAACAAGGTAATAATGACGTGTACTTACAGAGTTACCATGCAATTCGAAGATGCTTATTTCTTTTAAATCGCTAATGTAATATTCAGGACACTAAGGTGGCGCAACAGCGCTGCTCTTTGTACAGTAACTGCAGTTTTAATCAAATAAATCAAGCAAAACACGGTGAGAATAGTTGAAGAAAAATGAGCCTCAGTCACAGCAGCAGTGCATCTTCCTGTGCTCCACCACACCTGCTCAGGTCCATCTGTAATAATCTGCTGTCTCGACTCTGCAGGTGCACACCGGGTATTATACCAAGACCCACTTACCACAACCGCATGCAACAGGACGCTTCTATAGCTCGATTTCCACTGCTGTCTCAGCCCAATGCTGTCGATGCAGCGCTCCCATGAAGAAGAAAAATTGAAATTAAGTTCGGGTTTGAATTCTTCTTCTTTTCTTTTTCTCAAAATTTACTTAAAAAATGAATTTGGACGGATGGATGGGTCCTTAAATTATTCCGAGAAATGGCAATAAAATGAAAGGCTCTTAAAACAGAAAGAAACAGACTATGGCACACGTTTTGTTTTAACATAAACAAACAAAAATAAAACATAAAACAGAGAAAACACTTCAATTTGACCGATTGCTTTTTAACTGGTTTCAGTTTTAAGAACAAATATTCTTATTCTTATTTAGAAACAATACAAGATGATCAAACTAGTCATCAATTGCGCTTCATCTGATTTTATTTTTAAGCATCTCAGTAAAACTGCCAACAGCACACTTTAAGTCTTCTTTTTGCCGTTAGAACTTCCACACCAAAGAGTGTTGTTACGTATGGCGCATTCAATGATTGGAAAAAAAAAAAACATTTTCAGCTTGTCAGACAATTTCTATGTCAGCCTTTAGTTAGCAGGTTTGGCCTCCTCCACTTTTCTGACAAATCAGTCACGAGTCCTGCATCAGTGATGTCACCAACAAAATGCATTTAACTCTCGTCTTAAAGTGGTTTTACAAAGTCTAGCATGCACGATGGGAAACCGATGCTAACGCACAGGCTATAGCCAAACCTCCATATATCAAATCAAGAGTCAAGAATCAAATGAAGCAATAATGCAAAAAAAAAAAAAGAGAAAATCTTTGACAGCTTCATAAAACAACCTGTCTTGGAAAAACAAACAGAATAATGGGGGAAATCAGCTCTTGGATGTTGTTTGAAATTCCTGCACAACCAGGTGACAAACAGCTGAAGTTACTGAGAGACCCCTGAGACTTTCCCTGTTACTCGACATTCCTCAGATTGTCCCACTTCTATTTTAACAGCACCTTTGAAGAGCACAGATAAAATTTCTTTATATGTTTACCTTTCCTTCATCCCCGCCGCCTCCCCTTCTTCTCCCCTCCCCTGCAGCATTTCAGATTTTCTCTTCCCTCCCAGAAGACAAAGCAGGCAGACAGCTCTAATAAACAGTGGCACGAAGCCTTACAGTGAAGGCGTATGCCGAGGCAGCCCGATGTGATCAATTATCGAGTGGCCGATTCTCTTTAATTAGAGGCTTTAAGTATTGAGCTGAGCCTGGGTGGGAAGCTGAGAAGCAGCATGTAAACCAACCTCATTACACTGCAGTGATTCACCTCCCAGGAGCTGTGATCCACGCAGTGTTTACACCATACATTTGTTTCTGTGGTAACATATCGAGTAGAGGAATGGCTTGGTGACAGACCCAGTTTTTTTTTTTATGCACCCCCTTCCTCCTCCCTCTCCTCTCCTCTGCTCCGCTCTCCATTTTCTTTCTTTCACTCTCCCTCCCACTCACTGTTGAAGAGGCTGTCACACTGGTTTGCCTTTTGTTGTGGAGAGTCTGGAGAGGTAGCACAATGTGTCCTAGTTAAAGCAGTGCCCCATCTGCCCAGAATAATTAGACAATTATGCTGGAAGGATCCATCATTAATTCCTTTGTGGAGCCCAATTTCGCGCCACAAAGAGGTCTCAGGTTTAGTTTTTCTTTGCAAATCTGTGTTCATTTACTCCGGCTCGGATTATCATGATCAAGTATCGACACCGTGGCAACTCAGGGCAGGAAAATATTCTGCTAATATTGACTGGTTTGTGCTGTTGTCGAGAAAAGGCCATGGGGGAATACTGGCTGCTGTGTTGCACTGAATAAAAACAAGCAGCTAGGAAACAGTGGTGTGATTACACCAGCAGACAATCGACAAACGACCACACTTAGTATTCTGGCTTGAGGTAAACTGATGAAATATATAACTTAGAATAATCTTAAAGCGATGTAATTAGGTTTGCAGACTAATCGTTTTAAACTGTCAGCTTAACAAGAAAGCTCAGTCAATCTGTGGCTGCTTAATACTAGGAAGAAACGCAGTTGCTTTACTATTATTGATTTCTGTTGCTATTTACCCACATTTCCTTATTTGTTTCTTTCTTCCCTTCATTGTACCTTTATTGCTACTATCCGGAAGCTTTAGCATCACAATCAATGGAATCTATATAATGTGTATATAGATTCCAGTGGGTATCAAGGACAGGGAATCTCCATCCAACTAGCTAAACATATTATTGGCATGCAGAGTGTGAATGCATGGCGCTTAAAATATAATCATTGCCAAATATTGTAGCCAAGCAATCATTTGAAATACAGCATGTATTGAAATAGTGAGGACAGCTGAAATTTGATATAATGTACAACTTTAGCTGGATTATATGCATTTATGACAGAAACTTCGAATGAGCTGCTTACATTTTTGTAAATATCTAACTGCAGTGTGAGATCAGACCTGTAATTCATTACTGCAATTATGAACACTTGAAAACTCAAACTATGGTGACTGAAATGCGTGCTTTAAACACAGTTTCTTTTCAAATCAAATCTAAACACATTTATTGTTAATTTATTGTATATTTAAATAGCACACACAAAAAAGCACAACAGCTATTTTCTATAACCTACACCATATTATTTTAAAATTCACTAATTATAACATTTTTGACTAAGCGTGAGGACCTTCCATTACCTTTTACAGCTCCCCTCACTATCTTGTGCATGGCCATCTTCTCTGCTATAAAATATTAAAAACAATTGTAGGATTTGGCAGACACTGTTGGTTCCTTAGTTGTTTGTAAAAGGATTCTAAACTGGATTTTATTATCCACAAATTATTTACCCAGAACAATTTGATATCCATTAAAGGATAACTATTTTTGTGAAAACAGTAAAACGCCTTTTCATCAACAAGATAACCTTATACAGAGTCAAGCATGAAAACAAAATAAAAGTCAAGTCAAACCTGGACTGATTTGTTCTACCCTGGTCACAAATGTCACAAAATATTATTGTGGTTTGAAACTTCCGGCAAAACATTTGGGTTTTTTTTTTTTTTGCTGTTATTGTTGATTTTAAAGTCTTATAACTCAATCTTGTCACATTCTTTAGGAGAGGAAAGAGGGCGTTCATTCCTGTAGGGAGCTCCATTGCTTCCACTATTGCAAATGGGAATATGCGAACAGTTCTGACCATTAGGGATTTGTTTTGGAATATAAAAACTGCAGAAAGGATTTAAACTCTCCGTCATGTTTTTCCAACCACTTTTACTACAAAAGGCATATGTCTTAACTCAAGAGGCCAGTGGTATCTGTACATTCTGCTGCATATGGAGGTATGCGCAGTTTGATTTGTGGCTCTGAAATCTGGCAGTTGTCCAAGCAAAATCCACCCAAATACCAGGAACCAAGCTTTCCCATAGATTACGATTTAAAATAGTTCAAAACCACCTACGTCCAAAAGTCTGTTCAGTTAGCATTTGTTCCTTAACATGATAACTCAAGATTTTTGCAGTGAGGTATCTTGCCTGTAGGACATAACTTTCTTTACGCGTTTATTTATTATATATAGTGTATAACTATATAAAAATTAGCTGAGAGGCTAAAGGTAACAGGTAGTCTGAGAGGAACCAAGATCAAAGTGGACTTCTATCCTCTCAAATCAATTTCAGGCTCATAAAAGTGCCAGTGGTGTATGTGAGTTATACTTTATGAACTTTTGAACAGACATCAAGTGCATCAAATGGTTATTGGAGGCAGTGCAGCACCAATGATCTTCCCATGTGGAAGAAAAACCAGGAACAGAAAATATAAACCTGTTTCTATGAGATAGCAAAATTAGACCGTGAGAATGATCAAGAAAGTGACTTAAACCGCAATAATATGTATATTTTTATTTTTTAACCGCTTTATGGTATCCCCAACTTTATAGTCATTCTGCTTGGCATCAAAACTTCAGCACAGGAGTAAAAGATGGAGCAATTCAGACACGGTGAAAGGAACTCTATGCAAAGCGAGTCACTTTTTAGAGGTAATTGCATGCAGTTTTCTATCTGTTGTTTATGGCTGACCTGCCTCCAGTCAAACTCCTAAAGTGTGAACTTGCGTAACCGTTAACGGCTCACCATTTAGACCGAGAAACTCAGCTAGAGAGACATGTGGGAAGATATTTCACAATGTAGCTCAAATCTGATTAGAGCGGCAATCTAATCAGCCATGAATTCATCTGTGAAGACAAGCAAGCAAAGAGAAAATCACCGCAGAGAATTCGGTGTAATTATCAAAAAATCTCACAGTGGTACATTAAAATTCTAATTACGACATATTATCTTAATTGCTAAGGAGATGCAAATCAAAACAAGGTTAGCGCTGCTCCCTTAACATACAGGAGAACATGTGGTGGGAACCCTCTTCAGCATTCACAGAATCAGCTTGACTTGTTCGACATGAGAGGCTGTCATTTTGCAACGCTTCTCCCTCTTTGGGGGCGATAATCCTCGCTGAGAGCACGCACGCAGGCGCAATCGTGCAACAATAAGGAAGAACAAACATCTAATTGCCTCGCAAATCATTTCCTTTTATTGTATTAAACAAAATGTAAGTGAAAGATGCTCAAAAGGCCCCTAATTGTGTCGTCCAGAGAACCAGGAAGGCTTCCCAAATGAAACTTTTTTTCATATTTTTGTTCTTGGCCAGCAATGCTGCTGTAAATGTATTCATGTACGGAATAAATCAAATACAGGAAAGGAGGAAAAAGTTCTCAAGAAACTGCAACTCCCTGGCTACACAACAAATTGTATGCCATAAATTGTATCTGACAGGTGCACACTGTAACTCTGCCGACATAAGACAGGCGGATGACAGCAGGCACAAGGGGTAATGGTGACAGGAGAGAACATGCCATTCTACAGATTTATGAGAGGCCCAGACCGAGCCCATCTATCAGTGGAGTCAATTGGCATCTAACATGGATAAGAAATGTTCAAATGAGGCTTTGGAGGGTTACAAAGATGACAACCTAAACTAAAATGTTGAAGTGTGCTAAGATATATAATCTGATGCCAGCATCAAAGGGGGATCTCATTGTGCCTTGCAAAAGTATCCATAACCCTTGTAGCTTTCCTCTCTTTCTCACATTACAACCAAAGACATGAATGCATTTTATTAGGGTTTCATGTGAGAGACCAACACAAAAAAAGCAGATTGAAATGTGGAGGCACAGCGATACATGGTTTTAAAAATGTTGTACGAATAAAAATCTGAAAAATGTGGTAACCAAACGCACTGAGAAGCCGTCTTATTAGTAGATTCGTTCTGTGTGTAATTTAATCTCGGTACAAACGCAGCTGTTCGGCGAAGGTCTTGGAGGTTTGTTAGAGGATATTAGCGAACAACTGCATCATGCAGACCAAAGACAGGTCAGGATAGAGCTGCGGAAACGTTTAAAGCAGAGTTAGATTATAAAACAATGTCCAAGGTGTTGAGCATTTTATGGAGCAGTGTTCCCTCCAAAAATGGAATCAACTGTAAACACATTTGGTTAGCCATGGCCACCTACCTAAGCTAAACGAAAACGCACATGCGAGTAAAATTTATTGGGAAGACGAAGTTTAATATGGACAATCCTGAAAAAAAAAAACCTTTGGATCCCAACGTCACAAAATCACTGCCAAATACTTGCTAAGCTGAGTAGCATTATTTCAGACTTTTGACCAAATCAAACAAGTCATGTCACTTCACACCACCATTCTCTGTTTGCTCTCACTTATACGGCTTGAAATCTACAGGCACTGGCATATATATCAGAGAGAACTTTCACATCCACATGACTCCGGAATAGTTTGAGGTCAGTGTTGAGCTTTTTAAAAACTAAGAACAAATCATTTTAAAATTGCATTTGATCAACTATTTGATGTACTTTTCTATATTTTGTGTACAGCACTTTGTAATCTAGATGCATGGAAAGGTTCTACATAAATAAAGTTTATCTAAACAAACAGAGAGCTGCAGCTGTAAATGCAGTGAAAGGTGGTTCAAAAAGTATTGCAGGTTTTAGTACAATTTGATTAATTTCATTTAGGGGTAGCAGAGCAAAGGGAGCTGAATACAAATGCATGCTGCAAACTTTACAAAAACAAAGGTAATGCTTCTTCTGTTTACTATTTACGCATTGATGTCACATCAAAGTTTGTAATTTTAATGTGGCAAAAATCTGAAAAAATACAACTGGTAAAAATATTTCATAAAATAGCTGTGAGCACGGTGCTTTCTTTTAATTTGAGTGGCTGCGCTTTGACTTCTCTCTAAGTTTTCACTCTATAATAATTACAGTAATCAAGAGCTTTAACTAGCTGTAGTTATTTCTGAGCGCTCAAATTCTTGACGGAAAATAAAGTGGGGGGTTAAGGTGCGCTTTCGCTGAAATATATTGGAGTTTCTCTTCCATTTGGCTTCGAGGGATGGCGGTTACCCCTTCTGTAAATTGAGTTTCTTGTTCTCACTTTCTCCTCGCACACAGTACAAACACTTTCACAGACGCACACAGCCCTGCCCTCGCTGGACAGGAATGAATGGAGACCCCAGGAGTTCCCTTTGGCCCCGGCCCTGGGAGTGTATAGCAGAACCGACAGCTCTGATCGCTCCTGAGAAAGCAAAAGCTGTTCGGGGATCGCTTTACAATTCTCAGGGGCTCGAATAACCTGATCTTGAGCTGATCCTGAGCTCTGATCCTTTTTGGTATTGGGTTAGGAACGTGTGAAGGGGCCTGTTGAATGAGCTCGCTGGATATCAACATCCTCGCTCCGTGTTGCTCCGTTGCGGCAGATTGTTTGACTTGATTAGTCTCTGCCCAAGTGTTAGACTACCCAACGCCGGGCCCTCCAGACACCAGTATCAGTGTGTCCGAGAGGAAAAGTGTTTTACCAAGTCTCGAGGTGGAGCCCATTACCCTGAGTGAGAGCACTGTAAGTTAATAGGATTTGCTCACGATCAAGAGACTAAGCTATTTCCTGAGGCTGTTACAGGCCAAAGCACAAAAATAAATGTTCCTTTATTCAACTCTATGAAGCTTCTACCTCCCCCCCCAAAAAAATACTCCCTCCCATCAGCCACCCTAACCCCACCCCTACTATTTTCTCCTTCTTGGGGTATCTGTTTTTTGGGGGGGCTTTTTTTTTGTCGTTGTTGCAGGAGGTTGTGCCTTTCCTCTGCTCTCTCTCTCTTTCTTTTTCTAACAAGCAATGAGTAAAAGCGAAAGGTTGGCACTTTTTCTCTAAAGGAGCCATTTGTTCAGGTGAAAATGAAACTTGCATGGTAAGCAGAGTGAGGCTTGCTTTTGGACAGGGGCAGAGGGGATTCCAGATTAATCACAGGACTATACACCATGCAGATATTCATTGAGGAGGAGTAATTGCTAAGGGGCTTTATGTAATGTATTCTCCCCATGAGGTAAAACCTTGTAGGAGTGAGGAAGGATAATAGAGTAAGAGGATCATATAAAAATGTTTGCTGCTTCAACCTTTTGCTCCGAGCTTAACCCTGACCTCGGATAGTAATTACAGAGTTACAGAGTTAATTGCCGACTGATCTGAGGAAGAAGATCCATCCTGTTCTACTGCGATGTCAATTGGGCTTAAATGTAGAGGCATAGAGCATAGATGTAGAGGGGTTGATTTTTCACTACTGCAGCAGAGTTTCTGAATTCTTTGAATTTCCCTGTTTAAATAAAGAATATGACTTAGAATTGCTTTTTTACATGAGCACTTCAAACAAACCTGAGTGGTCTGGAAGGTCGACAGATCGAGAAAAGGTCATTCAGTGATTTATAAAGTAATAAAAGTATTTTGAAGTCCATACTCTAAACTACAGGGAAGCAACATTCAGGATCAGCTCTGGCTGTTTTTTAAGCCACTGCAACAGGTCTTAGACCTACTTTTATTAAACTAAGACGTTTCTTTTGGGATATTAGAACGGTCTCTGTAAAGATATTAAAAACAATGTATTAATAGTTAAAAACAACCAAAATTATGTACACCCTTCTTAGTAGTCAATGGAGAAATATTTATTGGTATTAGAGCAATTAAACGTGCTTTTTGTGTCTATATCCTTCAAGGACGAACAGGTACACACCATGGATGGATGGGTTTTACGTTATGGACAGGTGTAGAGGTTAATTTCAGATGATTAAAATATATGTCTTTAAGAAGGTATGGCTCGACAAATCTGTAACTAGCTGGTGCAAATTATAACTTCCGCCCCTACTGACGTTGACACAGACCCGCATCCTTTGGTGAGCACGACAGACAGAAAAAGAACATTACACTACATAATAAGGTTCGATTTCCTCTGGATTTGTTTAAACCCTAAAGAAAGAATGAAACTGGTGTGTTTCGCAGTAGATCTAAGTGCCGCTCACTCAGGAAACCTGAATGTCTTCGGTGAGTCAAATAGTTAAGTTGAGCCGGAGCTGCCATAAACCCGGTGGGAGAGCTTGGAATAATCTAGGCGATGTTAATGATGCAATTTATATGTGAGGGGACCGGTGTTTGGCAGGCTGTTTCCGTCTGAACGGGCTGCACAACCCAGCGAGCTCCCAGCACCCCCCGCTAGATGGAGGGGGTGGAGTAGGAGGAGGATGTCAGAGCCCATGTGAAAAGAGGGAGCGAGCGAAGCACTGATAAGAGCCATTACTATTAGTGTCTGTCTGTCACCTGCTGTGCGTCATCCAGCCTGCTCCCTCTCCACATGCGCCCCATCCCTGTCGCTCCATCCCCGATCCGTTTTCCTGAGGCACATCACTTCAAATTTGCACTCACCTACACATTTTTCCATCCTGTCAAGGATATACTCGGCTGGCTCGACAACTGAGCCGGGCTGAACTTTGAAAACTCCTGCGAGCTCTGTTTCAAAACAGTTGTGAATTAGCGAAGGTGCAGACATCTGCCAGCATTTATTCAATAAACACAACAGAAATAGATGCAAACGAATTGGCAGAAGAGGGAAGAAAAAAAAATACTCGACTCACAGAGAGTTTTTCATGTTTTTCCAGGCCAACACAAAGCCTAATTTGGTATTTCATTTATTGCTTGGCACAACTCTACAGCTCCTTAAACTTATGAACTCGGGAGAAATGAACAGTAATTGCAGGCTGTTCTTTATTTTCTTAAAACCTTTTTAAGCAAAATATTTAAAGCTGTTTTTCCTCAGTTGCTATGCAACACTTCAACCGCAAGAGTGGGAGCATGCTGAGAATGTGCCAAATAAATACTACTGCCACAGGCATTCTGCGGGGAAATATGAGAGAGGGGCATTATTCAATACTTTTATGAAAATGGAGGGCAGTCGTGTAAAATGCACAATCATTCGCTCATTCAGCCGTTACTTGACCTGTGTGAGAAGATAATCCCAGTGGTGGTTTGTTTAATGAAACATTGTTTACAGTCTCAGTCCAATCAACAGTAATTTCTGCATATAATTTACACATTTCTGAAGTTCCTGCCTTTAAAGGGAATAGCAAGTCTTGTCTGTAAAATCAGACTTATTTGGATACATTATGCCACCTAAAGAACAACATTTCATGCTCAGTTTTTCTGTGAACTGTTCCAATTTTCCTGTTTAATCAAAGTAAAATTAGTCATTACTTTAAATGTATTTTTATTACCCCCTTTTTCCTACTCATTACAATGTTTTTGCTTAAATTCATCCTTTAAATGTGCATGCTTGTATTCAGTAGGTGCAGCAGTGACCTCATGGTGTAAAACTTTAATCCCAAAATGGTCAATTGCTTCTTAAATTTGGAAAAGAAACAAGGCTCTGCTACCAGTTACCATTGTCCATGTACCTGAAGCAGAGCAGTTAACACTAAAGGCCTCAATGTTGCACCACTGTATCACATTTTCTTGACTGACTTTTCCTTCAGTTTTTTCTTCATAGTTTTGAGTTCACTGGAGACAAACTGGTTGAGCAACCAGTGCTTCCAAGCTTACATTAAATTATCAAGAGAAGTCATTTCGCCCCTGCACCGTTTGGTATTTTTGAAGTTTTGGACATTAAATTCACATTGGTTTTTTGTGTATGAAATGTTGCTGTGGAACAGCTGAAGACAATTGTGAAAAATAAAGTGATGTGCAGTTGTTTAAGTAGATTGTATACAGATGCAACAAGGAGGTAGGACAGGTTTGTAGAACGTGGATATAATAACATGATGCCTGACAAATAGTCAGGCATCATGTTTGCTAAAGCCAGCTGATCACCTCAGGTGTTCTGCCTCTTGTGATGTCATCAACCCAAGTCCTCGCAAAGCAGAATTGATGCTGTATTTCTTTGATATACTTATTAAAAATCCTACTGTTGTAGTCCATACTTCATTGCTCAGCTACATTTCTACATTTAAAGGGGAAATATAAACACCACTAGATGTTTTCTTTAATATAGAATATTTAAGAGGCCATACAGCATTACTAACTGTCCTGCTTTAAACATCTTTCAGCAATTTGACTAGTGAATGCTGCCAGATCTGTAGACTTCCCTTCTAACAAGTGCTGTCAGATTGCTCTCAAAGCTTGGGCTGGAGCATGAGCAGCAGTACAAAAGCCACGTACGAAGCAGGAAACTCTTCGATACAGCCTTCCTTCCCGAGCCAGGAACCAAGGACTCAAAGCAAGGACATGTTACACGAGATATCACATTCAATTCCAGTGCCAGCCTGTGAGGCAAGATGATACAAGTTAGTGTGTCTGTCTCCCGAGCCCTCAATGTTAATCAACACCCTTTTCCAATGCATACTTATGAGTTACAATCTACTCCCCATGTCTTCCCCTTTGGCAGCTTGAATTAAGTCGCAAATTTGATGGCAAATTAACTTCAACAGGGATGTTGACATGTCACCTATACGGCAAACTGTGTGGATTCTTGCTGGGGCAACAAAAATATCCTGCATCTGACAGGAAAATTAAATCAAGGTAATTATTTTGGGCAAAGAAACAAGGGGTGGAGGTTGCTGTAGGTCATGTCTGTCGGATGTTAATGACGAAAACCTTGCGTAATCGCTCAGTCAACCTTTATCGCCGGGATCACAGAGCTTGAGATTAAATGAGCGCTAGTATTAGCTGTGACATACAGTCACAATACAGTTGAGCTGGGGGGGAACACATGCTCCGGCAGGGTGTGTAAAAGCGTGTGAGTGTGTAAAAGGGGAGGTGAATGTGGAACCAACTGAGATCTCCTCACTTCATCATTGAGTAAATGGCACCGCAGACATGAGCTGCGACTTCACAGCTGTCTCATGGCGGGTGACATTGAAGCCCACGCATGAACACACCGCTCATCAAAGCGAATGAGGCGTTCTTCGCTTCTGCTGCTTATGCCAAGGAAAAACAATGGCAACTAGCCTCCCCCCCCTTCGAGTGCATACTTGTGCACCTGGAATGTTTAGAGTGAGTGGAGATGAAAGGGACAAAAAAATCCATTTGGATTCATGCGTCTCTCACGACAAGCTCAACAGACTGTGACCTTTTCACTGCTTTTTAATGGGAGGGAAACAACAAGACACCGTTGCTATAAAACAGCTCAGACTGGATGCCGACGGTGCTTCTGCAATTAGCCTGTCTTAAAACAAACAAAAGGATTGTCCTTTTATTATTCATCCATTCAAATATTTTTCCAATATTTACCCAGCTTTGCCCATTGAGATCACCGAGACAAAACCAAGATAGCAAACAAAACAGTGCAATTACAAATATCAAGGGGAAATGGTGGCACTGGACTTTATGTAAAAGAACTGGAGCAAAGAGAGCTGAACACAAATAAAAAAAATGTGGGAAAATTTATGAACAACTCATCCTTTTCCGCCCAATTCCCAATTACCCTGGTGTGAAAAAGTGTTTGGCTCCTTCATGTTTGCCCTTTGTTTTGCATGTGTGTCAAACTTATGCCCCATTAAATTACATTCTCTGTTAACTTTTATAACTATTAAAGAATTGATAGTTCTAAAAATGCTGTATGTAGAGAAAATAACTTAAATTGACACCTTGAAATTGGCCTCATCGCTTTACTTAAAGAGACAGTCGTTCACACTCTCCACCTTCAGGACGTTTGTGGATCTGCGAGGATGAAGCTCATATGCGAGGAGTTTTGTTTAAAATGGGCGGGGCTATTTGAAAATGGGCGGGGCTTTGTGAGAGGAAGCATTCAGGCACCCCTGAATGGTTGCTATGGGAGACTCAAGGATTTCTCAAAAAAATGTCTGAAAGAATTAAAGCCACATTCCAGGTATGTGTTTGATGAAGGAATAATATTATAATATAATAAAAATATATATATTTTACATTATACCTTCCCTTTTAAGTGTTTCAAAACATCAAACCAATATATTAGTCAAAGTCACCTACTTGTGTGAAAAAGCGATTGCCCCCTAAACCTAACAACTGTCCTTTACTAGACCCGTCTACTTGACTTTAACAGCAGACAAATACTTCACAAGGTTTATTTCTGTGGAATGAAACTTTGACGCCCACTAGGATCCAGGTCTTAATCAGTTATTAGCGTGCTCATTTCCACGCAGCTGCGCTACAATTTCTGCTCGGATAAACTCTCTTAATTTGATTTAAAAAAATAAAATAAAATGAAACTTGAGAATGAGCCAGCATCAAATTACTGAAACGTCCCTCAGGTCACTTCTAGACAAAGAAGATTTGTTCTAATGCAGATCATTAAGTGTGAGAGAAGAAAGTAAAAACAGAAAGTGGCAGAAAAATTATAAATGCCTTCTTTTAGCGTATATAAGCACATCCCTCTTGAACGGCGAGTCACACAGCGCGAACACAAAAGCTCCACTCTTTCTCCTTAACTGTCCTCTTTTTCTTTAAGTGGTACCAGACGTAGGCATTTCTTCATTCAGCTCATTCAAACTGAGGCAACTTGCCATTCTTTATTTATTTAACAAAACGAGCGGTAAAAGCCAAACATTAGGTCATGGAACATTTTCACCCAGAGAAATAAGTCACCGCCTTCAATGAGACATCAAAACCAGTTGGAGTATTCTCCTGCAAGAAAATATGAGCTGGTGAGGAACTTTCTCAAAGTCAAGTGGTGCTGTGGGACTTTTTCCTGTTATTTGAATACGACTTTCAACAGTGTGGTGCACATGCGTTTCCAATTAGGAGCTCAGAGCCAACGACCAGAGCTGGGCCCCACTCAGCCGTTCCACGACTGACCAAGTCTCAGGAAATGTTAAACAGGCATCATAACCGTGACAGAGACAGCAGATTTTTCAAAAGCCTTTGCTCTCTAAACAATAATTAAGACATCACAGTGGACTGATTATGTAGACTGCAAAAAATGCACAAACCTAAATAGAGGAGAGAGCGCATAATTAATCATACGTTTCTGTGACACATTTATAGCTGGGGCGCTTGCACAAAGCTATTTGTCTGTTTGGTAAATGCGCATGAAGCATGCTTAGAGTCAAAAGAAACAATATGTCAATGGTGTTGATTTGTGGGGACCCTAATGAGAGCGCATGGTTTACATGAGGCAGTCAGAGCAGGATCCACTTCACTCACAGCAGCAATAACTCCCCGTGAGCCTGTCTCTGCTCAGACTTCAATCTCCAGGCCCTTAGGAGCTGTTGGAGGACTTTGATGTTCTGTCTAAATGAATCGACTGTGCTTCTTGATACAGCCCCTCCAGTCAACTGACTCCCCCCCCCCACCAATTCTGTCACCTGTGATAAACACCACGAGTGCTCGGAAGTACCAAAATTTGGATCACATGCTCAGAAAAGCCACATTTTCTTCTCCTCCTCCCTCCAGCTTTGTAAATAACTGGGGGAAGAAAAAAAAGTATGATTGTTGTTTTCCACTGCGCTCTATCTGAGCCCAGACCTTTTGATGTGTGTGGCTGCATTTGAGCAGGCAACACCAGGCTGGTTTTTGTTACCTTACAGCCCTGCAACGTTCAGTAAGTAAGCCTTTATGTAGGATGGCCCCACAGGGCATGGTGTTTGTTAGAGCCAGGGCAAAGGCAACAACCTCCGATCCCCTCCCACCCCACACACCCCACTTTATATCATACTGGAACACTTTCTTACAAAGAATCAGAGCCAGATAGCTCTACGTGCATGTGGGTTCACTGACTTAATCTAAACAAGATCTAAGGCTTATTCAGGAGCACTTGTGTGCAGCAAGGAATGTGGACATGTAATAATGAATCTGCTTTGAGAGAGCCCTGCAATGTCACAGATGCTATCTTGAACATGCATAAGGGCATGAATGGCAAAAATATATAATTCTAGCCTTAACAGAGGACTAAACTAAAGTTATTGTTGAAGTTTTGGAATGATTGAAAATTAAAGTTTTTTTGTTCAGAGACCAAAACATGAAAAAAAAATGTTATGTCTATCTACACTGTACCCACTATCCCCATGATGAAACACGGTGGAAGTAGCATCATGTTTAATTTTAGATATTTCTAGTTGTTTTGTGTACAAAATATCAATATATCTTATCTGCAGGTTCTGCTAATCATAGTCATGATATGAACACTGATCTATTATTTTTTAATTTGGCCTACAGCTTTTTTTGGCACTTGAATTAACTCACTTCCACTAATTGCAAAATCTGTAACTTCTAAACTTAATTTAATTTTATGCATAGTTTTTTAACTTGGATACTTTTGCAATATTTTGATCGTAAAACTTGCATAAAATAGCCATTTGTTTGGCATTCTAACTAGTACTAGTTTTGGAACCACAGTTTCAGTTCGATCTGAAACTTAAACCAAAAAAAAAAAAAAAATCAGAAAATTGACTCTTTATTTTGTTAAAGTGAGTGCACTCAGTCCTCAAGTCAAAAAACAAAATATTGATGGGTAAAATAAAAAAATACAGGTGTAAATGGAGAATATAATGTTAAGCATGTAATATATGTATGAATCCATGTCAAAACAACTGTATTTGTCAAGCAATATTACGTTTTTGTTTCTTTAAAAAGGTTTGAAAGATCAAATATTTTCCCCTCTCAATTTTCTATTTCCTGGACATATTTAAACATTTTAATACATCCAATTAATTTGGACAATTTTCATATTGAGGGTCTGCAAAAAGAAATGAAAATAGCTCTTTTGACGTTTTTCAAAGAAGAACAGAAACTAATTCTTTCTTTCAAAAAGTCTCAGTGTTCTATCCTTTAAAACACACTGAAGTTTAGGTTACAATGTGGCAACATGTGAAGAAGCTCAAAGGATATGAACGCTTCTGTAAGGACCTGTATCCCTTCTAAGCTTCCTCTTGGTCAATTTTCATTTACCCAAATCCAATCAGTATCGATTCTGCATTTTCCGCAAGCTGAGGTAAAGGTTTTCCTTGAAATCCTAACTTGGATGAAACAGCAGTACTTAACCTATCACAGCCTCGGATGAGCTGGCTGGGTTTTTGAAGGGAAGTATGAGTTCTACAGGCAAAGGCATTGATCCTCCCACACCTTGGGTTTTTCCCAGCGTGTACAACGATTCCTGTGCAAAGCCTCTGAACACTTCTCTCCCTCCTCCAGCAGGTCGATGGTGAGCAAACCTGCCCCTGGATCGAGCATCTCATTTAGTCGCCGGGCCCCTTTGATGTGGATTCAGTGCTGCGGTGCATATCATTTGTGTTTGAAGGTTCAGCTTCCACAATACAGCGAGGGTTTGAAGTTTCACATATTGCAGGTGCTACAATGTGATAATCCGGGAGCTGGTTATGCATTATACATTTTTTTTTTTTCATAAAAGAACACTATAAACTCAAAGTGAAATGTGGAAAAAGTCAGCGCTTGAAGGTATATATTGACAGAAACAGCTTCTGAGACTTCGGGGTGCGGGACGAAAACACTCTTGTTATCTCGAGCTTTTCAGAATCAGCTCTACATCTTCACACAGAAGGGGGTAAATATCCAAATAAACAGAGTAGAATAACATTTGACTAGGGCCTGCTATGCCGTTATGAGACCAATTTAGTTCACTGAGCACTTCTCTCGGGGCACGGAGAGGAGAAGGGGCCATGACGGGTCCTTCTTCGTCTGCAAGGGCCGGCAATAAAAATCTCTTTTGCCATCTAATTTCACATGGGACTTGATCTGCAGCTCGGGGGCAATTCCTGCAGTGTGCGCTTAAATAAAAGATGAAACAATCATTGTCAACATCGATGTCTTAACAGGAAAAGATCACACCGAATATAATATATATGTCTTTTCAGCTGCTAGACAAATAGGAGAAGAAAATGGCTTCCTGCAGGAAAATTTAGCGATTATATTTCAAGAAGTAGAAGAAAAAAAGAAAGAAAGAGCTCAGCCTTGCATCAAGCAGGCAGAGGATTTAAAATGGGGGGGGGAGTCGTTGCCCAGAGAGTAAAATCTCGTTGACATTTAACGTCTGTAAGAGACCGAGTTTTAAGCAAAGGCTTATGATCTTGATAATTAAAGAGTGTTTGTATGGAGGTGCACAGCTAGGCGTCTCTTTTTAAAAGATGTTTACTGTCTCTAAAGCGAAGAGATGGTGGCAGCCTGAGGGCCTGCCTACTTTCTTTTCCCCAGCTCTGTCTCTATCTTTTGATAAATACACACAAACACACACATGGGTATATATATGCAAACTCTGCACGCCGAACAAACACGCTCGGAAAAAATAAAAAATAAAATAATAAAATAAGCACACGCACACGTACACACACACACACACACACACACACACACACACACACACACACACACACACACACACACACACACACACACACAAACAAACAAGAAAGACTTGCTGCTTTTCACAGGCATCAGCCTCTCAATTAGCTTCTGAACTCATTTCTCCCTCCTTGGAAGGGAATTATTTTTCAGCTGGATGCCTTTTCTTTGTTTACTGTGAGCAGACCCGAGCCTTATCAGCAGCTAATCACTGCATGTCAAATTCAAAGACTTGCTGCAGTCACTTTAGAGAGAAAGAGGAATTAGTGAATAATCTTTTAAAGTTCAGATTGTCATTTTAGATTTGAACAATCACCAATTTCTTTTAGATGCACAAATCTGTCTAACAGCCAGGGAGAAGATCAGCGTTTGTTGGATATAATTTGTTGTGACACGTTAATTGCATCTACTTGTAATTCTCTCTAATTGATGCTTGATATGTCTCAGGAAATTAGGCCAACTAGATAACACTGTAAATATTATTAATCCTCCCCGCCTTTCCCTTTTCCGTGGCAGGTCTGATGAATTTGCAACAGCCAGAGCTGTAATGTGTCAATGTGCCGCGCAGCTATGCTGTGTATTCCCAGGGCTGCCGGGCTGACAAATCTAAGGTTACAGCCGTACCACTGTATATTCAAAACACATTCAGGCACACTGCACAGAGCCAAAGATGACTAACCTGAGCGATTTTCACTGAGTTCTGGGTAGAGCCACCGGCGTGGTATTCAACTTTGTTTCTCTTGACAATTTCTTCAAACCTGAAATAAGAACAGACCTGTCAGTCAGTGTGAAGTTTAGGCTTATTTGTCCAAGATCCCAATTTCATTAATAAGCAGGATAGTGAAAATAGGATTCCCCCTTGACCCAGTACAAGTGGGAGACAGAAGGAGTCTAACTGAAATACCATCACTATTGGACTAATAGTGATGAATGAATGAACCCCTGAATGAACTAAGCTGGAGAGCTCCTTCAATGACAGACTGCTGCATCCTAAGTGGACAAAGGAGCATTACTGCAGACCATTCCTCCAAGCAGCTGTAACACCATAAAACTATCACTGCTCCCAACAGCTTCCTGTTGGTATTTACTCATCTCTGTTGCTTGTACAGTTTTATTTACACTTCTGGGAAAAACACAACAAAAACACAAACTTGTGACTTTCAAGTCAATAATTTCTTAATATTGATTAAAAAGGGCTAGTTACAAGTGAAGTGACAGGTTACAAGACATTATTCTCATTCTTAAAATGCCCTGTACCACTGGCAGATTATTTCACTTATAACAAGTACTTTTTATTTTATCAATATTAAGGAATTATTGACTTAAAACAAGTTAATACTTCATGCTGAAAAGTTAGTTTTGCCTTATTTCAAGTGTACTAAGATATTTTCACTGGAACTATACCAAACGTACTTGCTGAGATTGTGTTTTTTGCAGTGTAGTGTGTTATTTTTGATACACAAATACACATGCACATTTTGTTTTTCCTTCTCAGTTGCACCTTTATTTGGAAAGAAGCACATTAAATTTTAATAAAAATAACTATAAACAATAAACCAAGCTTTGAAGACCTCAAAGCTAGCTTGAAAATGGAGTTAGCCTCAAATGCAAAACTATAAGAACATTAGCTAAACTAATCGACTGGACAAAGACAGTAATGAACAGCAAATCAACCAGGAAGAGCTGAAAAAAATCAACGGTTCAACTATAACTAATGCACTCCACAAAGCTGGTCTTTGTGGAAGAGCGGCATGAAGGCCAAAAACCCAACTTGAACCATTTGACTTCATACAAAATGCTATGTATTGCAGAAACCACATGCCTCTAGGCCACCTATAACATTAAAAACACCTGTGCTGCGGTTATAAAACAGCTTTCTCAATAATTATCACATTACAAGACACATAGGTGTGACTTGATAAGAGCTACTAATTAGTCACCTCCAAGTTACTGGAAAAGGCTTAAAAACCTATAAAGAGCAACTGTAGTCTGTGAAAACTGTCAAGTTCATTTGTTGTGCACATGGCAATTCAAAGAATTACAAGAAATGATATCAAAATTAACATTAAAGACAAGATGGATAGATAGCATTTGACAGATAAAGTAAAAAGAGGGCAACTGGGGTCAAAATGTCAGCCTGAATAAAGCAAAAGAAGAATCGCTCACACATGGCTATAGTTAGCCATCCTGTATTAAATGAGGCTGAGCAGTAAAAGTTCAATGTAAGAAACACGATCTGCTTTCTTCAAAACAATACAACATGTAAAAGCAGCTATTAATCTTTAATAAGGCACAATGTGCTGCTGTTTCATAGGCTTTTGCTTTCAGGTCTATTAAATAAATAGCTTTTATAGTTTCCTTGCGTACATAACTAGGGAAAGTACTTGGGGAGAGTCCACCTCTGACTAAATATTTTATGTCTAAACCATGTCAAAAAAAAGTTTAAAAGTGACAGTAACAGACTAAACAAAACAACAACAACAGAAAACAGGCTCCATTACCCTGAGGAACAGGCAGAAAACAATCATGGAGTTTTCCAACGCGAGGCACAGGAACACTCTGGCCTGCAGAGAAACACTAAGAGAGTTTCCGTACATTTCGTTTCATCGCTTCGCAATGCCATTTCAGACATCAATAGCGACCGTGCTTCCACGTAATGTGATGCAAAGCTCGGCTGCAAAGATAGATGCTTATTATCTATGAAGCTGGAATGTGTATATTTTCCACATCGTTCACACAAACAGGCTCCCAGAGGGCAAGCTACAGAAACGTGTCCACCCCACTAACGTAATTGACCGAACTACAGTCAAGATGCTATGCCATGTTAGGAGGTGTCTGGCTTCCCCCCCACCTCAACTTTGAATTGAAGTGTGTCTACACCAGGGGCAAAATAATGAAATGACATTAAAGTGAACAACCACATCTCCACTGGTGGGTGTGTAATTTCACTTTAAATAATTAGACCTAAAAAAAAAATTAAAAAAATTTAAAAAAAAAAAACCTTCCTGTAGAGATGCTTGTGCGTATTCCCTGAACAGTTAGGTTGTGTTCCCAGGCATTTTAAGATTTAAAGATATTTTCGGGGATGCAGGATGTGAAGCGGAGCGCCTACATTTCATTCAGTGAAACATGCATCTGTTGTAAATATAGTTCAAAGACAAGTGTAATCTGTATGCAAAGTGTATCGTGGCTTACCAACACGCAGGAGTCAGAGAAGTTCAATACTCCTGGTTCAACCTGGTTTAACTAAGCATGGCCGGATTTTGAGCTGGTGTGAAAGTAACCTTTACTGGTTCAAAGAAAGTCTACAGATCATGTCTCAAGGCAACGAGTCTACCCAGGGCAGAGTGCTCCGAATAATATAAAATAAAAAATAAAAAACTTTCCTCACAAGTGGAAAATATGCTAACCGGGGGGGAAAAAATTGTTCCTGAGACACCTGTTTTGACTCCTTGACAAAAGAAGAATTTGAGCACTGTGGGTGTTTATAACATGAAGGGAGCCGAGGGACTCCAGACCCATTTCAAATAGACACACAGCTTCAGAGGATTTGAGGGGTTTTTTTTCCCACTAGAACTATTTGCTCCACCTTTCAGTGCAGACAGCATGGGGCCCTGTTCTTGGAAGCCTCGAAAAATCTCATCCGAAAAGGAGCAGCTGCCTTGAGACCTTTACACCCTCAAACATCATGTGATCCCACAGTAGTGACACCGTAAACGGCCCCCATGGCCATTTAGGGGTAGAAAATCCCTTTCCATCTACTGCAGCCTGAGCCAACTAAGCGATGGGAGGGAGCAGAGAGAAAGAAATTGTTTTGAACAAAATGTCCTTAGCTACTAACCTCAGCCTTTTGAAAGCTGCCGGTGTCGTTCAATGGAGGAGCAATTTCAACCATGCTACGCATTCCACTAATGTATGGTCAGTTTGTGTTATATAACAAGGGCAGTCCAGCCTACTGCCAGTTAAAAATGAGTCTGAGCTGCATGCAGAATGTACATTTTGCTTCTCATATCTTCCAATGTGAAATGAATTAAATTAAACTGAATTAAAATACAGTATATTGTAATGTTCTGAGGATTCCAAACAAAATCCTCGACCCCACTGTTTCTATAGTAAAAAAATTTAATAGACATTTTATTGTGTGTTTATTCAATTCAGCTTAGTTCAACTGCAAAATAAATCTAAATAAATCGAGGCAAATTTCGCATGAAAATATTACAGCCGTCAACATTACAAAACATTATGAAAACAGTAGGTGGCCAACATGATAAAGCTCACAATGAATGGGGTAGAGATTGTGATGAAGGAAATAAAAAAACAGAATCTGAAAAATGTAAGTTAATAATAATCATTAACATTATAGTAACACTCAGCAATAGAACTGTGATTGAAGGTTTTGGTGTTTCTGGCGTTATCCTCCTAAAAACATCCCCAAGGCAAGTGTGAACTGATTCATGGTGAAAAAAAAAACATCATGTGGAAGGTCTTTGTATACTTAAAGGGTCAGAATAATCAGGACCCCAGTGAGAATATATGGCTACAAGAAAATGGCTAATTGTCTAAACTTGCAAGAGATAGAGTGGATTATAAGACAAAATTTCCCCAGGATGGGTACGTACTGATGCCTAATCCATAAAAAAACATTGTACAGAAGATACTTCCTTCAGCACTATCTCCAGACTTGGTAAAACATACCATGTGTACAACTTGCCACAAGTTTAAAGCTACTATATTTGTACATATTTACAGTTAGAGCAATAAAAAAAGAAACACCTTATAGTAACTGGAACTAGTAACTGGAACTAAAAAGACCTGACGATGGTAAAATAACTATGAAAACCGCAGCCAATGTTTTGGTGAGATTATGCAACTCAAAGAACAATTTCATTTATTTTAATGCGTCTCTGACATCTTTACCAGATGGGCCAATAAATGTGGAGGGTGCTGCCGGCTAAATCAGAGTCATATCCCAATTAGAGTAATAAGACTGCATAAAATATATTTATTCAGAGGATTTTGCAGTGCAGCACCATGATTCTTCCTCGGCTTAACACATCTGTAACTGCTGGGCAGATCCAACAAGTCGGGATCATTGTGCTGTTTACATTCCTGGGGACGGAGCCCCCAACGTTGTTTCCCATCAAGGGAAATATGAGAGCTTCCGAAGTACTTTGAGTGTTCTCTGCTTTGAGTCACTCATGAGTTCCTTTTAACCCCCTCTTAAAAAAGAAGAACAAGAAAAACAAGCCAAGTATATTATTTACATGAGGCAATAATTCAAGATTTGCTCCTCAAAGTCTCTTACGTGGAGGGCAAAGTGAGCCCATTTACCGACTCCCTCTTCATTCGCCTTTGATGTTAGCCTATCTCGATAAGACCAGATGAGTGCCCTAAAATCCCAGTCGAGTGATTTCGCAGGAAGAACAAGTCTCGGTTAATCAATGGTAAGATTGGATCTGGATTCTCCGGAGTGGTCTGCCTGAAAGTCCTCCCGAGTGTTTGAGTGTGCACCAGGGTAATTCGCTGTTAATGATCGCCGCAGCACCCACTCTCCTACGCATCGCCTTCGTTCCCCATTTAATTGCCTCGTTCGCGTTTAAACAGCTTACAAATCACAAGGACAGGCAGGAAAACATGATCAAACGGCGACTATCGCTAATCCGGGGAGGACAAGAGGAAAGGTTAGGGGGGAAATGGGCGGCTTTTGGTGCTCTCCTTGGGGTATTAGGAAGAAGGTGGGTCGTACAGGAGCACTAAATTATCTCTGCTTCAACTATACCAGGCAGCTACCTTTAAAACAGGCAGATCCATCTTCGCTCTATCTGACAGAGGCAGCTAAAAGGCTTTGGTAATCCCAGTTTCAACACAGGCATCTGGAGCGGAGACAAGTTCCACCATTGATTAGATTCCCCAATCAGTGCATACATCCTACACCAGCCTCGCTTGGTAGTCTGGAGGCAGAACAAGGCCTGATGTGCAGTAATTGTTTCCATAGGTCAGGCGGAGGGGAGAAAAAAAACAGCTCAGGGCCGTGATGAAAGGGAGATGGAAAGGGTGAGGAATATTGTTGTTTTTTCCCCCCAATTAAATTGTTTGTCAAACCCTTCACAAAGGGTTACGCAGTTTATCTGTTTAAAATCAATACGCTCGTCTCAGTGTGAAAGCTTGTCCCGACACAAGACAGGCCCATTAATTATTCTGTTCTGTGTGCTATCGCTGAGCTGCTCAAGGTTGAGCCTTATCTTTTCTTATTTCAAATCAATAATTATCTTCTACCGTGTGCTCGCGCTGCCTCTTAGAAATAGATGTGCTTTTTATTCAATGCCTGTAGAGTCTCTCTCTCTTTTTTTTTTTTTTTCATCTTCTCTCTGTAGCAACCGGTGAGGAACGCAGAATGAATAGGGCATTCTTATCACTGGAACATTAGGGCATGATGGGAGTAGACAGCGAAGACTGAGGCGCTTAAAAGCGCTGAGCACAAATGAGTCACGATTCAAACGAGGCCTTGTTCCTCATCTTCTGACATCTTCTAATAAAGTGAAGTGAATGTTGATTTGCACAAAAGCTCTAAGATGTTGACATGATTAAGGTACTGTGGCCTGCAATGCATCTCATTCAATTAGGAAAATTGGAAAAGTAAGTGTATTTCTGTACATGAATGCAGAGAATGAAACTCGCACATTACAAGGAGTCGCTGCGGTTTTGGATAATTATGGCTCAATAGTAATAAAAGCCCTAAACTTTAGATTCTCAGATAATAAGAATATTACAAAAAAAGCAAATAAAGCAAAACTTTGAATACAGAAATGGTGTGCTATGGCAGTAGTAGTCCATCAGTCAGTCACTGACAGCCTCCAAAATAAGGGCAAGTCACAAAATGTACGAGCTATAAAAGTGTGCGCATAAAGTCTAGTATAAAAGCACATTTATTGAAAGTTAAATGGAAGAAAAAAATGTTCAGCCATAGGTTTAGCAGGTTAGTGAAGTAAAGCTCACTGAAAAGGTTACAGAAAATTCACAAGCTTCACAAGGTGTGCTCTGCAGTTTTGGTAAAGTTGACAAATGCAGAATCGAGGAATATTAAGTTGAGAGGAAGGAAAAACTGCATTAGAGAAAACAAATACCAACATAGGGACAAATGTCGCATCAATTTAATTTAAGTTTATTTGATAGGTGCAGACGCACATCAACGTAAACAAACTGAACAGTAGTCCCATGTTTGCATCATAGAGCTTATAGCAAAAGCTAATGCGCAGCACAATACCTAGATGGGACTAAAAACTAGTTGAACGTAAAACAGCAAGGTTTGTTAAGCAAAGTCTATTCTGGACTTTTGAAAGAAACACAAAGACTGGGTGTTTAAGTCACTTCTGAATGAGAGAAAATATCAGGATCATCTTGGTGAGGCTAAGGAGAAAAAGGTCTGCGCAGTTGCTCAAAGCCCCAAAGTCTTCCTTTCAGATTAAAGAAAATTTCTAATTTCATTTGGAAATCAAGATCCCAGAGTCCACAGGAATAGTGGAGAGACCAAGAAACCAAGCTGCTTGAGATCCAGCGAGAAGTTTCCACCGGCAGTGATGATTCAGGGAGGCATGTCAACGTCTAATGTCGGTTAACTCGAGTTTGATCAAGTCAAAGGTCACTCAAACCATGTACCAGGACATTTTTAAAGCGCTTCCCGCTTTCCTCTCCTGACGAGCTTTTATGGAGAAGCTGATTTCATTTTCCAGCAGGACTTGGCGCCTCTCCACATTGCCAAAACTACCAGTGCCTGCTTTAATGATCATGGTGTTCCTGTGTTTGATTAGCCAGCAAAACAGCCTGACCAAAAGCCCCATGGAGAATCTCTGTAGTGCTGTCAGGGGGGAGATGCGGGACACTAGAGCAAACAATGCAGATGAGCTAAAGGCTGAAATTAAAGCAATCTGTGCCACAGTCTGACTGTTTCCACTTGTAATTCATGCAAAAGGAGCACCGACCAAGTGCTGAGTCGATAAACCGTGCAGTGCAAAGTCATACTTCTCAGCATGTTGGCATTTCTGCATCAAAAATCCTTTTCCATTGGTGGTATGGAGCATTTTAACTGCCCGAAAAGCAAATATTGAGAGTCCCTTAGCTGTTAGTCATAACAGAAAACTTGAAATATATCCCTCTGCATATAATGAATTAGCTCCACTTGGAATTAAATTACAAAAACAAAATAGCTTTTCAGTGATGTTGTAATTTATTGAGATGCACCTGCATTTAAGAACATTGAGCCAAAAAAAAGTCCTGCTGTGACAAAAGGAGAAAAAAAAATGGCTTTGCTGTAACAGAGACTGGATGCCCAATTAATGGCTGCACAATTACATGGTCATAATGGGTGAGTAATTGCATTAGAATGCAGAAACAACAAATGTGCATCCCTTTAATAATCGGCCGATCCGGCAGCAGCAACAGCCCATTTGTTGGCATTAGCCGGGAACTGCTGTTTGTACTTAATTAGGCTGCGCTCAAGGATTTAGATGGTGGGGGTGAAATCTGCTCACGGAGAATGAGTTCATATTATTTCCTCTAAAATGTCACAGGTTTTTGGCTTCACGCTGCAGAGGGTGGCGTTGTTTGTCACACTCTGCCGTGTGGATGTAGTGCGCGTGTGCGTGTGTGTGTGTGTGTGTGTGAGAGATAGAGGATATGAAAGAGAGAAAGAGGGACACACTGGGAAGAGGAGTGGGAAGAGGGAGCGTGTGTAAGGAAGGATGGGGGGCTTCTGGCGTTCTCTCGAGGATTGAGATTTGAAGCCGGAGCACAAAGCCTTTGAGACGTTCCCCCTTATCTCGGTGGTTGATACCAGGATCTGGGTGATTCAGAGCGCTCCGTGTGAATAATTCCACCAACACCCCCTGCTGTGGGGACCATATGGCCCTGTGTGAACTTTAAACACACTGGGAGTGTTGCTGCTCACCAGTCGGGCCTCCCGATCTCTACCCCCGCACAGGCAAGGTGTAAAGAAATGATCAGCACAGATGATATAAGAACTACTTCACATGTATGAAAGCTGCTGCCATTAATGTGGCGGCTGGTGGGGCGGTGGGCGAATCAAAGACGACTAAAAATAGCCATGAGCATGCTTTTCTGAAGCGAACGCGCCGTATATTCAGCGGCTGAGACGGCCCCCTGTTTTAATTATAAAACGCTCTTTAAAAGGTGGGGAGTTGAGGAGGTGATGGATGAGAAGGAAGATGTAGATTACATTTGTTACATCCCCCCCTTTTGACTAGTGATGTTTCCTTCTGGCACCACCTGCTGGCAGCTGCCAGCCACCAAACAGAGGCATCTGCAGCTCCGGCGACGATGAGCTTTAATTATGATTGCATCAGCCATCCCCCTTGTGATGCAGCGTGCAACCTTTAAATGCAGAAGAAAGAAAAAGAAGAAGAAGAAAAAAAAAAAATCAACCAGCCCCACAACATGTTCATGGAGATTTACCTCATTTTCCTGAAAAATTTTTAAGACGATTTGTTTATAATTTACAAGGATGCAGATTTCTCCCAGCGTGGATTTATGCCCCAAATCGTCAGATTCGCACTTATCAATAAAACATTAAGAGAGCGGCACGTCTGGCAGCTGAACATGGTTTTGATGTCTCAATTACCAGTCGAGTGCGATTAATTTCTGCTTTCTCTTTGGTAAGGAGGCGGGCTGATGGATGCAGGCTAGTGACCTTTGGCCTACGCCGCACAAGAAGAGGTTTGTATCAGCGCTTTGTAAAACAACAAGAGATCTGGAAAATAAGAGGTGGCAGTGGTTGTGGTAGTGTGGCGCTACAGCGTGTCTACACACTGAGTCAAGCATCAGTGCATCCAGTGAAGTGGCACATGCAGCCTCTGCATGCAATCTTGCATGTCTGCACACACACACACACCCCCACTAGGTGGAGTGTTTCTTCTCATGACAAGCTGGGATAGCTCCACTGGGGGTTCCCGGTCCTCTAGATTCACTTCGTTATTTATTAAAAACGCAAGAAATAAAGAAAGAGGCAGTAGAGTCAAGTGTGTTTACAGACCAGAATCCATCACACACACACACACACACACGCACAAACCCAAGAGTGTTTAGCATGTACTCAGTGAGAAAGGGCCTTTGTTGTTTCCTTGCCGGTAAGCAGATTGAGCTGCAGCAACAGCAGCAGGGGTGTGTAAGATGTACACAGACAGCGGGGTGTTTGAGTGGAGAGGCACCTCCACTGATCTCCTGTGTCGTGTGATGATGTGTGTGTGTGTGTGTGTGTGATGTGTGTCTCAATCCAGTGCTGATCCCCCTGAGTCAGCTCCCCGTCAGTGATATGAGCCCCCCCCCCTCCCTCTCTTTCTCCCCCTCTTCCCACCCCATCGCCACCCCCCTTCTCTCTTTGCTTCGCCATCCGGAATGCTAATAACAGCCAGCCACTAAAGCTGCGGCGCTGAATTATTCATGCAGCAGAGGGTCACACAGCATAATGAGGAGTTTACTCTCATTCTGGATGTGATTGTGACGCTGCTAATCTGCATTTAGCACAGAGAAACAGAGAAAAGGATGGAGGGGGGAAGGTGGAAGGAGGGGGGGGGATTACAGAGAGGGAGGAGAGAGGATGAGCACTGATGAACTTAATTGCTGGGAGCAAACAACCTCTGAAAAGAGTCACGCCATCATCCCGAGATGAGAAAGTAAACAATTAATTATCATTGGACAGAGGGAGTCATAAAGCAAATGTTTGAGCAGCACCAATATTCAGGAACCCCCCCCCCCCCCAACACTTTCCCTGCGAGGTGAAAATACAATCACTATAACAATGACTCACTAATTTGACACACTAATAATTATTAGCTCTAATAAGACATGGCTAACAATCCCAGGAGGGCCTTGGGTCCATGCTGCATTATGAAATACCGCTGGTTCAGAACTACTTATGATAAACAGTCACCCTGAAATAAAAAAGTTGATTTACCTGCACTCTGATTTACAGCAGAAACAGGAATGTTTTCATTGCATAGCTCCCTGTGGAGAGCTAGTTGGAGGTAGAAACAGCAGGCAGCTGGTGCCACCTGCTGGAGACACAATGTGCATACAATACGTATGCAAGTAGAAGGTCGAAAATGATCAGCAGCGCCACAGGAGACGTATGTTCACATTAAATGAAAAGCTGAAACAATGACAGTTTCACATAAAATGGAAACTTTGTTGGGGAAAATCCTTTCCTAAAATATATTAACAGCTGCTGGTCATTTCGCCTTTTTACCTTCTTCTATTCTGCTTTAACAAATAATAAAAGTAAATTTTATACTTTGCTCTGCTAACTAATGCAATACTTTGCACTATGCCAAAGTAATCAAACAAAACTTGAATCTGCCTCCAACAGTTGTTATTCCACTATGTGTCAGAAAAGGCCAATCAATACATCTTCTCATCAACTCTGACCAGTTTCTCCACCTCTGACGCCTTCACACAAAAGTCTCTAATAGTTATTTCTTGTTTGATCCAACAGATTTGCAATCTGTCAGACCCGCAATTCATGGAAACCGTCAGCACTTTAAAATCTTGGGAAAATTATGTGCAAAAATAAAATTGAATGAGACGCTTGAGAATTTTCGGTTTAGTTACCGCCACAATTAAAACAAAAATAATTAACTACAGAGCGAAACATGCTTGAAAAACAATTAACTCAAGGATGGTGACTTGTTTGCGTGAAATATACCAACCCAAAACAAGTTACAGGATCACATCTGACAATATCGCCATCTGAAAAAGCGGGGTTCTCGCAAGCGGAGGAAGTCACACGCAGCGCTTTGGTTGAGCTGGTTTCCGACCTCGAGCGCAAAACCTACTTTGAAAAACCAGCATCTGCTGAAAAGGAGATGCCCTAAAAGGGCAGCTCGGAAACCACACGGGAGATACTGTCTAGAGAAAAAGAAAAGACAAAGCACGGCCGACGCAGCTACTAAAACAAGATAATGTAAATAATGTAAGCAGTATGGTATGAGAGGCAGACAGTGTTGCTACTGCATAAAAATGAAATAGAATATGATAAAAAAGCTTGTCAGTAGACTTGTTTTTTACATACATTTATTACACACAGAGTCCAAATTCTGCTTTTTCTGAAAATTTGAATATTACGAGACCAAACAAAAGAAACATTTTTAAACAGAGAAATGTCAATGTGCCCCACAGTGTATTAATTCAACACTTGGTCAGGGCAAGCATTAATTACTACATCAATGGAGTGTGTTAAGGAAGGTGTTAAGGAAGTCCAGGTTGCTTTCCCAGCTCTAGATGCTGCAAGCAAAACTTGTAATAATGGAGATAAAAACCAAACCAAGAACGTAGAAACAATGCAAATGATGCATATAGCTATTTACTTTCATTCATCAATAGAAAACTCAAAATTTATATATATATATATATATATATATATATATATATATATATATATGCTTGTGATCCCTGAGAACAAAGTAAAAGCAGCATTTTTGCAGACGATTAATCAGCTATCAAAACAAAAAGCCTACACAGCTGCCGGGGCTTACTCTGAACACAAACACAAGAAAAAGGAAAAGAAGAAGAAAAAATAAAGCACCAACTCCCCAGCCAGTACTAACAGGGACTTAGACGCTTTCTACTGTATAGCAGGCAATTTCTCAGCCACAACAGGATTATATGGGCTCTGCTGCGACTAGATAATTGAATTCAGGAACGGCCACAGTGCACTGCATCCAATGATCTCTCTCCCACCAGGGTGATGGGAAGAAAGAGGGGCGGAGGGCAGGGGGGAGCTTGTGAATCGTGTTATACCAGATTCAGTTGTGCAACAATAGTGTTAGTTGAGAGAAGTTGTAAGCCTATTGAGAGCTTTTTTTCTTTCTTTCTGTAATTAACCTATTTGTCAGGATAACGTTTACAGTTCATCTTTCTGAGATGAGCTACTTTGCGGATTACATAATGTTAACACTTAGTTTCATTCATCAGGCAGCCAAAACGCTCTGGGTTTTATCCAAGAATCTAAATAAAAAGGAATAAACAGCCCACGTTTCCAGTCATGTAACCTGACAGAGATGAGAGTGTGCGCTCCTGTGTGTTGAATTGGTGAGGATATGCACTGAAATGTATTGTGACAGGAATTAACCACTAAAGCTGCTTGTTAATCCTGCCCTGACCTTGTGCAGAATGTACAGAGAACAGTGTCTGTGGGGCTAAAGATAACACCGCAGCCTTTGTGCTGAAGGAGAACAACACTGCTGATGATGCTGCTTTGTGCCGCCTCTGCTGCCCAAGGTCACGTGTGTCCTTTTGTGGAGTAACAAGACCTGACAAGGTAGCCTTTTGTAGCTCTGATGTACTGATATGTCCATGGACCGTATACAGGGTCTTGCAAAAGTATTTATTTGCCTTTTTTTAATCCCTTTTTTCACATTTTGTCACATTACAACCACTGTCTCTGCCGGGACAAAGACAGTTAAAAACTTTCCTGTTTTAGAACACGACGTTCCCATGTGGCCACGAAATAAGCCTGGCACTCTGCAACTCTGGTTATTATGAAAAGAAAAAGCAGCAGTTCACTGGGCAATAGGGAACAGGTCAAATCCAAAACTGAAATGTTTAGGCTAAATGAAAAACACCATGCAACCAAAAACCACTCCAGGTCACCCTGAAGACACCGTCTCCTTGAAACGCAGTAGTAGTAGGATGATGTGCGATTGCTTTTTTTTCCATCAGGGACTAGGAAACTGGTCAAAATTGACCGAAAAATGGATGGAGGTAAATATAGAGTAGGAAAAAAAGACGGAAGACTGAGGTGAAGGTTCATTTTCCAGCAGAACAACCCTAGAACAACCAGAGATATCTAGTTTATTTGGTGAATGTGCAATCTACTGGTGCGGATAAGGGAAGTAGACTCTCGTCTGCCTAAAAACATAGGTCTCGGTCCGCTTCAAGTGAATCAAATATTGGAAATGGGGCACACAGCAGGGCATTGTAGGTAAACAATACCAAAACAAATGTGTTTGTTTAGGTATTGCCAAGAAAAATGGCTCACCATCACTTCAGACTAAAGTATACCACAGCTGCTGGTAAACTCTCACAAGAAGGATGAAGTTTTCAATTACTTAGTACAAAAATTGAGGCTATTGGATGCATCTTTATAGTTGACCAGTGTCACACGACTGTGAAAAAAACTTGGTAAAAAATATATGAATAAAACTTGATAAGCTAAGAAAATGTGGCAGTTCAAGAGGCGAAATGGACACGTCTCCTTAGTGTAAACAACCTGATGCCAGCTGGTTGTAACTTATCAGTTGTAACTTAGCAGGCTAAAATTTGACCTGGTGACCTCCTTAATTTAGCTCTCTAAAAAGAGACCTTTCAAGTTTTGGGAGTTTTTTTGTATCATTGTTTCAGCTGTTTTGACTTTCCAATTGTTGCTCAGACTAGAGACGTGGTGAATTTCCCTAGTATCCTGTAAAGACAAATCGGGTTACAAGCAGCGTAATATTTATGCTTAAATCCCAGGGAAACAAAATATAACAGTCCACAAATAAAATAATTTAAAAAATAATAAAATCAGACACTGTGATAAGCCTAAAAATTAAGAAATGCTTCAGTTACATTTATTTTTTGTTAGAATCTTTTTCTATTTTCCCAGAACAAAGAAAAGACAAATTTTTTTAAGGATTTTTACGTATCTATACCACGGTTGCCTACAATTATGAAGGGCACTGAGGTTTGTGTACTAATGCCACATATGTGCCGTCGTTAAGGCTGGGGTTCTCACATTTAACTGATATACAAATGTGCAGCTGTGGGGTAGGAATGTTCTCACAAGGGACATTTGACACTTGCTCAGTGAAAGAAAAAGATTCATCTGTTGCACTCTAGTAAGTGTACCGGAGGCACATTTTATACTGTCAGTTTTACTTTATGAGTAAAATGTGATAAATAAAGCTTGTAAAAAAAGACACAAATCTAACATTTGAGAAATACCACCAGAAGGTAAGTACTGAACACATTTAGTTCTTCTTCTCCTTAAATGCACTTCTAATTAGGCATGAGGTTTACACTAGACAACAACTCAAGCTATCTTAACAGACAAGTAAAATAAAAAACACTTTGTAATGTGTAATTTGAATAGGCTAGTAAAATGGATTGACGCAGAATATAATATTGAACACACAAAGAAACTAAGCTGCCAAGAGCAACAGCATTCCAAGAAACAGTCAATTGAAATTGTTTCCTCTCAGTGCAAAAGGTGAACCACAATAAAATGGTTTCTCATTACCAAGGTAATGCATAATGGAGAATGTCATCATGGGTAAACCTTAAGTGATTTCTCAAGACCTTTTCAACCCTTTAGTTACAAACATACTGATGGAAATGTTTACATACTTAACCGTAGTTACATAGTTATTTGTTAACTAAATATCCCAGTTAACAACCCTGGGACCATAACCCAGGGGTGGGAGGAAAATCAACACAATATTTTCTAAAGAAGCGAAACAAACAAAAACCTGGAGTAAGACTTTTTCCATGAAAACAACAATGCATTCAAGCACAGTGACCCCTCTGCCAGGGCAGTGGACCAAACTCAACCTTAAGTCGAGTTGAAGCTTGTTTAAAGTTTGCTGCAGAACTTTGAACATGGTAATGCAAACTGTTACAATGCAAACAGATGAGATGAGACAAAAATTAAACATCACGCATGTTTGGAGGACGAACACTACACCAACAGTATTATGGCTGTGAAGGTGGGAGTATCATAATGTGGGGATGCTGATCAGGATTCAGTTCTGGCAGATTTCCGTACAATTGACAGATTAATGAATTATCGGCACATTGCTGATAAGCCTCTGAAAATGAAATGCAGGTGGGTGTGGCGACGATTATTGCAAACATGCAGACAAGGAAAATATCAGCTAGTTTCATGCCTAAAGCAAATAAAGCTGATAGTTCGGCTAAAGTTACTAGAACCTTTGAGACTTCAGAAAGACCAGGAAAAAATCCCACCTGAGCATTTATTGTTCCTAATTTCTCCACAGAAGAGGCGTCTTGAAGTTGTCATTACCTAAAGGCTCTTCTACTAAATAGTTAATACATTTCAGCTGGACTGTTCATATGAATTAATGAATGAGTTAATTAATATACTTTATAAATCCCAGAGAGAAATTCACAAGGACACACATTTTGACTTCCCATACTTTCATGTTGTGGTTACCTAGTTTAAATATATTTTTACACTGTAAAGTAAGCTCCATAACAATTAAAGACATAAGCTTTCAGTCAATTATTTGATTTCAATTATTTTCAACCCCAACTATATTATTGAACACTCTTCTATGTAAAGCTCTCAGTTGTATTTGCTTAAGCATAACTTAACCAACTTGAGGTGCAGAACTCTTTATTTTGCAAGATAAATTTCCTTAAGCGGGCTTGTTAAACCAATGCATTGTGGGGTTTGTAGTTTTATCAGAGTAAGAACACAGTTTTTGTTTCTTTATGGAAGAAGTAAAGACTGAGTTGGCACATAATATAAAACCTCATATGCAAAAATTAGGTGCATTTAAAACCCAAAGTTACGATTAATAAAACTAGGCCTTTTGAAAACTTTAAACGACGTTACAGAAATCAGTTATCAATGTTACGACAATGGTGTCATTTCTCCAAAACTTCAAAGATGAACCATCTTCCTACTTCCAATGGTACTCTTTGGTTTGAAGATTTTGAAGGAAAATGCATCTTTTAAAGGAAAAAAAATCATCTGTACTCTTTCAAACAGAAGACAGAGATTAACATAAGGTCAGCTGAAAATCACATGTCTGTATTTGTTTGTGTAGCTCTTGTTTACCCTCCATTTCAAAAAGTGCGACGATCTGCACTCAGGAAAATGCGGGTATGGTTTAGAGGAAGCTCACGAAGTTACTCTACATCTGCCTGTAATGTTAAAAATGCAGGTCTGGAAGGGGAGCAGACATGCTTTGAAAAACCGTTTCCATGAATTAAGCATGAAACAAAACACACACATTAAAACCCAAACCCCGTTTAATCCTATACAATTTATGCCGAGGTGGTTGTAGTGTCGGACTTCAAAATATTAGGTAGTGCCAAGCCTGAAAGCTCAGTTGCAGCATGGTGAATTTATAACCAGGCTATTTTAAGCACAGCAAACAGTGAGAAGATGCTGTTAGTGGGGTATGAATGACAAGTGTGACCCTTATTTGGTTTGCCGTAATTTTAGCAAGACACGTTACGCTACAGAAAGACCATGTGGTTCCCCCGGTGTGTGTGACTCACAAGGCTTTGTGTTTGTCTTCAGCCAAGATCTGGTCGTTTGGTTTCAGTCCAAACCTTTCACGAAGAAAAAGGGGAAAGAGATGGTCAATAACCTTGTTAGTGTTAGTGAGTTTTAAGTAACCTATAAGTGAAATCAAAGCAACTGCTGACACTCACTTGTCAAGGAAATCTTTGTCCACCACAGCTGAGATGTCCAACAAGGGATTTCCCATCCCAAACAGCATGTTTTCACTGTGAAGGAGGGAACAAAAACATATTGTATTCTGCAGACTCCCACATAGTGGCCAGGGGAGAGTGGAGGAAACGAGCAATCGGCGCTACGCTGTGAAACAGGAAATCATCTGGTTGGGATTTGTTGTCTTAAACAACAGACATTTCAGTCAAGGGGCGCACCCCTGTCTTACTGCTTTACCGAGATTGACTCTGCCAACGTTACGTCAGCAACATGTGTGGATTTCTAGCTACCAAAACATGAAAATGTATGTTACGTATTTTAGTTTGTGAATTTTTTTTTTTTTGCTTGCACAACAATTTTATCTACAGATTCACAGCAATAAGATATAGTGGGCAAAGTCTGTTCCTGACAGGACATTTTATAACAGCTTAACTAAAATAAGGTCACTTTAAATAAGCAACACAATGACAGGAAATGTCTTTTCAGGACTTACAAAGAGGAATAATTATACTTTCTGAGCAGTTTGTCTTGGCAAACATACACAATATTTTTCAATTAAACTAAGCAAAACACATGTGGTAGAGTAAAAGCATTTCCTCAGAACATCAATCTTAACAGCTCAACTGCCCTTTGCAGAGTATTTCCTGGTTTGGATCTCACCTTGGTGTTGGCATGATGTCAGAAAATTCCTCCAGAAGATTAAATGATCAACAGTTTCCCCCCTCTCTGACAAAACCAACGTGCTTTCTGAGTCCAGGAACTAGCCTCCACTTTGGACCAACCCTAATGTTGGTGAACAGAGTGGGCTGGTCTTTGGTGACCTTCTAGGCATGTGATTGGCTACACATGGGGCAACTATTGTAAGGCTTTCAGTGCTGCATTTGAGGTCAATGAAGAAAACGAGAACTTGTAATGTAACATGGTCAGCCCTGTTTCATTAGCCAATATCATTGTAAGATATACAATATAATGTATGCATAGCCATTAACTTGTCATATGTCAATTAATAAAGAATTTAAAAGCTATAAATCTAGATATGTTAATTCATAATTTCACCGCTTTTGGTTTATAAATCCACAAGTTTAATCAGATAGATGGCTTGGGGCGTACGCATGATGCATAAACAGGGATTTTAATTTTCTGCTGTATTTATAACTTATACACCTTCATCAAAGAAGAAACATTTATTTTTTGTGTATGCATTATTATTGAAAATCCATGCAGATTAGACCTTTAAAAAATCAGAAACAGTTATCAGCCAGGAAAAGCCTGTTCTGTACATCTCCAGTTTAAGTGTATTAGTAGAGTTATCCCGCAAAATTACAAAACTATCTATCTTGTATTGTAAATCTTCTAATACACATACAATTCATTCCTAACATTTCTGTACAATCTGTATATGTGCACAGCCCCACATCTTTTTAATTTATATTATATTGCTTTTATACTGAACATTTTATTTTTATAACAACCTTTGTACACCTGTATTTATACCCTGTATAGCACTTCTGGATAGACGCAAACTACATTTCATTGCTTGTAATTGTGACAGTGCAATGACAATAAAGTTGAATTCTATTCTATTCTATTCTATTCTAACACAATACCTGATAGTAATATAATAATAATAATAAAACAACTAGCGCTTAATAATAATAATGGTAATAATATATTTTCTAAAACAAAGATTATTTACACTATTTTTGAAATACTTAATGAGCTACACTCAGCAGTGTTTAATGGAAACCTTAGATAAGAGTTTGCTGCTGATAACTGGCTTTCCCAGGCCAATTGAACGCCGCATGGTTCACTTCATTGATTTGTTTCATTTGTAAACAATCCAAGAAGCTCATCGTTTGTTTATATCCATGTATTATTTCTTTAATGCCAACAGTTAAATAGTCATTCCGAATATTATTGTTTTGCCGTTAAATATAAACGCCACTGGTTATTTTCTCATAAACAAAACGTGATTCAAACACTGCCTCAACTTCTTACTTAAACCAATAAGTTTATTTCTGGCTTGTTTAAACACTGTCAACAATTCACCTTTGTCAAAACAACACACTTCGTTCTTCCCTGATTCGTTCTCATTAAAAACTCTCTTCTTCAAAGGACAGTTAGAGGTTGGATGTATGCAGCGACATTTTTTTTTTCTTTCTTTCTTTCGCGTTTCAGTCATGTTGTGAAACCATGAAATCACAACGGTCTTGCTAGCCGTGATTTGTTTGGTCATGACCCAATAAGTGGAGTATATAGAGTCTAAATGAGAGCAGGGGGGGGGAAAGTAGGCTCGAAGCGCCTTCTCCCCGCAGCTCCAGCTGTCAGTTAACACAACACCAGACACGCTAGCTGCAATTAACGGCTAGCGGCGGCGGCTAGCTGCGCGGAGCTCGCCGCATCACTTCGCTTCACGAAAAAACAACCCCGTTTTCGTTTTTTATTCTTATTTTACCTCAGCGCCGTCTTCACCGTCGACGTCGACGTGGCTGTTTCTTCCTTAGACATCTCTCTTCACGTGTTCAACGCGTCCGTTGTTGATGTTGAATCTCCACAGCCTCTTTCTTTTTCCCTCTCTGGCAGGGAAGAGTAGCAGGAAGCTACCGCTTCCTCCACATCAAACGATAAAGAACAAATTGTTCGACCGCATGAAAAATAAACAAGGGAGGGAAAAAACCGATTTGTTTATTTGTTGTTAGGAATCACTGCGCTTACTCACTTTACGGAGAGTCAAAGTTATGGTGGTTCTTTCCCTCTGGTTGAATTACATCGAGTTCCCCTTCAAAGGTTGCCTATTCCAAGCTGAAGATGAAACGTTTTAACATTTAACGGTGCTGAGAGTTTGGATTCACAAGCAAAAACGTCTACATGTATTGTTTTTCTATATTTGAACTATTAAAAAAAAGACTGCTCATAATTACTATTAAAGTTGCTGCAAACCTTCAGGGAATGTTTCAAGAATATTCAAAGTATTAAAAGTTTTTTTTACAGAAAACGTAGAAAACGTTCCCTTGTAGTGCTACAGTCACACTGTCGATGTTTTACCCAGCATCCTTTGCAAAATGTCCCCTGAAGGTTGCAACGTAAAGCTTGAGCAAGATTTCTTTGATGGTTATGTGGTGAAATCTGTAGTTTCCTTTAGGAAACCGTGACAGAATGCTTTCCAGAGATCACACAGTCAATACTGAAAGTAGTCTGAGAATAGTTCCTTTTAGATCTTAGAAGGTTGCACCATCAATGTTTATAAAGGGAGTAGTGGTGGCTGACTCTTTGATGCAGTTACTACCTGCAATAGTATTGCACTTTTATCAAGTCTAGAGACTAGAAAGCTCTTTAAACATCAGTCATTCACCCACTTAAACACACAATTGATGGAGGTAAGCAACACTGCAGCCTCTAGGGCAGATTGACAGAAACGCTGATTTATGTTTTTGCATCCACCTGAAAAATGTGTAGCCCTAGCCACAGACATGGTTAGGGCTGCTGCCGCTGGAGCAGGAACCAGGAGGCCAATGGGACCCACGAAGAGGCTCCAGAGACTGACAGAACACGCAACGAAACCCTGGAGGTCAGCCGAGAAACCAAAGGGACTGGCCACAAAGCCCTGGAGGTCAGCAGAGAAACCAAAGGGACTGGCCACAAAGCCCTGGAG